>PVHP010008651.1:0-51661 GCA_004024765.1 Zapus hudsonius | reverse complement strand
GAATTGAACCAGGGGCTTTATGCACTGGAGGCAAGTGCCTTAACCACTGAGCCATCTCTCCAGCCCTTGGTGTCTTCTTAACATCTTTAGAAAGTTCTAGAACCACAGTGCCCAGTTCTCTATTCACAAACACACAGAAGTGTAAGGACCCGCATAATTATTCCACAGCAGTAGACAGAACATTGTTTAAAGTTTAAAAACATGTTTTTCAGAAATGTTAAAAATTGGAACCTTCAGAGGTTATATGGTATATACCAATAAGCA
Source organism: Zapus hudsonius (assembly GCA_004024765.1). Classification (NCBI taxonomy): domain Eukaryota; kingdom Metazoa; phylum Chordata; class Mammalia; order Rodentia; family Dipodidae; genus Zapus; species Zapus hudsonius. The sequence continues at coordinate 51,397 of PVHP010008651.1, read as the reverse complement.
TAGATAAACACACATTTAGACCTATCATGTTGAAATACAGAACCAACAACAAAAGAAGAGGCATTGATAGCAACCAAAGAGAAAAGGTAAAAATTTGCAAACAAGTTCTTTAGCATTTTGTAATAGTGAAGACCCAAAAATAACTGAGACCCTGAAGGAGTAGGAGAGATGAGTGTCTTACCATGTAGACCCCACACTCCATTATAAAGCTTTGGTAACAAGGACAGTGTGTCCATACACTCTGTTAGAGTGGGTGTAGATGAAGAACTAATGAGAAGCAATAGAAAGCCCAGTGTTCTGTGCATGCATGCCAGTCTGCTTTATGACAGAATGACTAACTGATCAGTGAGGAGTGGGTACAAGATTATACATGTGGACAAGTGTGAAACTGGAGCAGGGCACATAGAAAATAGGTATTTTAAATATTTGAATGGTTAAATCATGAATATTATTTTTTATATGAGAGAGAAAGAAATAGAGAATGTGTACACCAGGGCCTCCAGCCACTTCAAACAAACTCAGGTGCATGCACCACCTTGTGCATCTGGCTTTATGTAGGTATGGGGGAATTGAATTCAGGTCCTTCTGCTTCACAGGCAAGCGCCTTAACTGATTAACCGTCTCTCCAGGCCTGAGTATTAATTTTTAAAGGAGAGTTAGACCTTTTTAATGGTTGGTTTATTTTGTTTCATTGGCATTGTTGGCCTTGTGCTAAATAAGCAGATGCTCTACCACTGGGCTCTGTCAAGAACTCTGTTTTACTGCAGTTTGGAGAAATGTTTCTTACCCCTTCCCCCTCACATACACATACCAAAAAAAAAAAAAAACTCTAAAGGAAGAGTTGAGAAATTTAGTAACATTAAAGTGTACTTTATCTTCATCAAAGATGAGCTTCAGCTGAGCATGGATCCAAGGTTATTTCTGACCACATTAGTATACCACCTAAAAGTAATAAATGCTTTGAATCCCTTTGGACACGGTTCAGCATTCTCATAAGATGCAGCAGTACTCAACTGTGGTCAAAAGTATTGAATGGAAAGTTCCAAAAAGAATTCATTAGTTTTAAATTGCATCTTCTGAGTAGCGTGATGAGATGTCACTTGGTCCTGCCTGTGAGTCATCCCTTTGTGTGGCATATCCACAGAATATGGCAGTGGCCAACTCAATTATCAGAGATCCTTCAGGCTACCACAGTGTTTGTGGACTAGTAACCTTTAAATACTAGCCCAGCGCTGAATCACGATGCCCACCTCATCCACCTCACTGCATCTCATCACGTAGTCATGCTGCATCTCAGATCACCAAGGACAACGTTGTGTGCAGCACAGAAAGGTATTTTGAGGGGGGAAGTGAGTACATTCACATCACTTATCACAGTGTAGTATTATAGATATTCTAATTTAGTATTACTTTTGCCAATTGCTTACTATGCCTAATTTATAAATTAAACTTTATCATAGTTATGTATTTATAGAAATATACTTATTGTTTGTTTGTTTAATCATATGGGGTTTGGCACTATTCATGATTTCAGCCATCCATGAGAGTCTTGGAACATAGCCTCTTTGGATAAGTAAAGGCTACTGTGATATGAATGAAATAAAATTAATAGGACATATGTGCAGACATTTCAAAGGAAAAAAAAAACATGAATGGCTTTTGTTCTGGAAAAATGATCAACCCCACTACTAAACAGGGTACTTCACAATGCTGATGAGTCAGAGCGAGCAGAAAGTAAACCATAATAGTCCCCGATTTTACAAATCATACAAACATCTGGAGAATAAGATCTCCTTCTTGTTGAGTTTGCTAGGGATGCTTAAAAGATGAAGAGAAGAACCTTCACATCAAACTTGTATGTTGTCTACAAGGACAGTGTTGCCTGACTCTTCAAATTATTAGTTTCCTGATAGCTTTCCGTTTCTAGTGAGGTGCATGTATATGTACTGTGATTGTATAACTACCTGCTTAGTAAAAATCATGAATGTTTGAACTAAAGTAGATACTCAAATAAAGTCTCTTAATTAGCCAGGAAAGCTAAAGGAAGTCTCAGAAGTTAACATTTTGGGGAGAAATTTCTCAGCTTGGATTTGAACACTTGTCAAACTTGAAGGCAGCAGACTAGGTGTGAATCAGCATTTCTGCCTGGAAGTCCTGTAACCTCTCAGATCAATGTGGTCCCTGTTGGGCTCTGTGGTCTCCATCGGCTAAGTGGGTGTATCTGCCATTCATATTTTGTTTTCAGTTTGTTATACGGACAGAAAAAAATCTCTGTGGAATAAAGGACCAGTTTTCTGAGCATGCAAAGCAGCGTCATTGTTGCATATTTACTTGAAACTATGTGTGGCTCTTCTGTTTGTTGGTACCCTGGAACATGACTGTCACCTGTTGAGCTCTCTGTCCCTTTTATTCTGCTCATTACTAATTGTGTTAATTAAATAGTAAAGAAATTTTGAAGAAATTAAACATGTTTCAAAAATATTTCTTTAAAACCCTGAGTAATATTTCTGACAGTGGTTAAAACCACTTTCTTTTTCCACAGCATAACATGCTTACGGATGTCCTTATGGAAGCACATTTATACTATTAGATAAGCCATTTCTGTTTTACCCCAGCTAATCCAGGTAGAGGACCTGGCTATGCTTGTGTACACAGACTTGGTCCAGGATGCTTTAAGAAATAATCTAAAGCTACCTAAAAATCATTTGTTTGAATACTTTGATTTTATGTAACCTTACTATAGAGCCACCAGCCACCAGGATACTTTAAGATAAAGTAGAATTCTTTAGTTAATGTTCACTTCATTTTGTTCATGAGAATCCTCTCATCAAACAGGCCAATAAAAACTTAATCTCATTTGTAATAGCAGCAGTTGGAAACAACAAAATACCCAGCAATACTGGATAAAGGAAATAAATAATGGTTTAATGATATGCAAATAGCATCAGTTAAAGCTGGGTCTAATGACTTTGAGAGTTTTCATAACCTAAACTTAAAAAGCAGATTGTATATTCCTAAATGCAAATTTATAAAGAAAAAAGCTTTGAAAAATGTTCTTCATTATTAACAATATTTGCTGAAATGGCAAGAGTGAAATTTGTTCTTTCTTTCTACTTCCCAGTGTTTTGTAAGTTTTCTCCAATTAGGAGCAGCCTGATAATTTTTCAAATTAATGACATGTAACTGTTAATAATTTGTCATTTTGTAAGTATCATGTGTTCAAATCTTCATAATTTAAAAAATTAGGGAAAAATAAACTTTATGCTCTTTGTACTTTTATACCAATAGTATTCAATATAATTATTTTTAAATTCCTGATTATGTGTATATAATTCTATCAGCACATAGACAATTTTGAACACTTATTCAATTATTAGGCACTGAATCAGTGCTGGGACTTCTGCTAAGCTCTCAATGTAAGTTTTGAGGCCAGTGGAAAACATAAGCCCCACATTGTAGGTCTGCTAACTGACACTTCGGGTAAGTTCTTGGCCTTCAGTAATGCCACTTCTGAGTAACTGAACCCAACATTGACTAGAGTTTGAATCAAGCTCAAGGGCTACCCCTTTTTACCCATTTTTAATGTGGCTATAGGAAAGGAATAGTTTGACTTTTACCCTTTCTTATCTTCCATTTCTCATTGTACAAGTAGATGCAGATTGCATTGGAGAGAAATATTTAGGAATTATCATAATTAAAGCAGGTAGTTCATACCTCTCTGAACCTCACATGTCCTCAATGCAAATATTCCTTGACGCAGAATTAGATTACATTTTGCACATTTTATTAATCCCAAGGACCTTTCTTTGGAAAGGAAATAGTGCACTTGTGTTTTGTCAATGGGTTGGGATTATAATTTACACTAAATGTTTCTGTTTTTATTTATATTTGCGTCAATGAGCTGCTTCTCTTGGTTCAGGCATTTGGAGTCATAGGAAGGCCAAGGGAACCAGAGACAAGAGTCCTTACATTTGGGAATTCGCTAGGTCTAAATGGAGATGGGATTTCCAGCACCAGCAGGGGTATCCATGAGACTCAGTGTCACCCTGGGCATCCATGAGTGTCTATAACCCGGTACTGCCCTCATGTTCTCCAAGCAAGTGTTGGTGTTTCCATATACACGTTCCAGTTATAAGTACACGTGCAATGCATTTTTCTCTGATGCTGCTTCCTTCTATTCATTCGAAATCAAATCATAGTAAGCATTGTGTAGTGAAATAATAAAACAGTACTTAATATTCGTAGTTGAAGAGCCCTTGAGGGTGAAAGTATTCTGCTAATATATAGTTTTAAGCACAGGTATTATTGGAAGCGAGGAATGGGATCAACGAGTAGTTCAGGAAACAAGAAGGCTGTGATTGTTTCCATTCATGCTGCTCGTGGACCCTCCCGAGTCCTGTGTGGGGCGAGGAGGAAAGGCGTGCTGCTGCTCTGCAGAGCTTACAATGGTTTGTGTTTGTGTGCTTCATTCACACAATGCATACGGAGTATTGTCTTGTGAGAAGAATCATGTAGGTGTGTGAGAGGTCTATTTCTATCCCAGCTTTCTGAATTCCTAAGCACATCCTAAACTATTCAGTGTATTTTATCAATGTTAAAGTCCAAAAACTGTTAATAGCCCAAAATAAGCAGTGTAGAACACAATTACACAGGTATGTGGGTGACTCTTTTCCCTTCTTCATGTGTGTCATGCATGCTGTATGAATGTTACAAGGATATTATTTCTCAGGGCTGGAGAGATGGCTTAGCAGTTAAAGGTGCTTACAAATTCTGGATAATCCAGGTTTAATTCCCCAGTACCCACGTAAAGCCAGATGCACAAAGTGGCATATGCTTCTGGAGTTTGCTTGTAGGAGACCCTGGTGCACCCATAGTCACTTTCTGTCTCTCTCTGCTTCTATCTCTCTATCCCTCTCAAATAAGTCAATAAGAATATTTTTTAAAAAGAGATTAATTCTCTAATGGTTATTCCGGGTTAATAGCTTATATCTTTGCTCTGCCTATATTTTTCCCCTAGATATTTTTAGCTCTCCCATTTATATCCTTTTCTTGTTTAGGTAAAGAAATATACATCCAAAATTACCAGAAAATTAAATTTGTATCTAAGGCATTAGAATAAGTTTATGCATTTGGCATATCTATGAGTTTTTTAATGAAAGTGTAACATCATGCAGGCCCTATGTGTTTGTATGAGTATGTATATGCAGATGTGTATATTTTTTTCCCTTGGGTTTTACCAAATCCATGCCCAACACTCTAGCTATGGTACAGAACATTCCCATCAGCTCAGCAGGGTTGGGGAGTAGATTTTTGTTCCAGACACTTCGTTGGTCTCTTGCCTTGGAGCAGGTCAATCAGCCTTCTTCCATGGCTTCCAAGAAACCTTTTGTTCATGACCCACTTCTTTTTAAAAAAAATTATTTATTGTTAGTAATTAGATACATTGTATGAGCAAGTCTTGTGTGGGTACCTCCATTTCCCTCCTTCTTATCCCCAACCCGCTGGAGTCCTCCTCAGTGGGCTTGCTGGACCAGACCATGGGATACGGGGTTCTGGATTGTACGAGAGGTAGTCATTTGTTGTTTTTTTCTTTATTTGTTGTTGCTAAGGGGGGCAATATCTCTGGATATTCTCTCCCACCATGGCTCTTACAATCTTTCTGCCCCCTCTTCTGCTCAGATCCCTGAGTCATGGTGGGTGAACTTCAAGATTACTTCACTACTGTTGTGATGGTTAAGTTTTGTTGTCAATTTGACCTTTCAAGTAATCATGGGTAGATCTCTGAGGATGTTCACAGGAAGGCAGCCTCTCAGTAGGGGCCAGGATATAAGGAAGCTTAAAGAAGCTAGAAGTAAACATCCTTTCCTGTGTGGGCAGTACAGGAAGGAAATTCCAGAGACTCAGGAAGCCATTAAGTCTGGGATAGAATTGCAAGACCCCACCCTAGGGCTATATAAAGTGGAAAGAATTCTCTCCTTGCCCTTCTTCCTGTTTGCTGTTTTGTGTGTGGTGTTGGTGATGGGTTTTTCTCTCTGCTTGGACCTGTGAAAGAGGGCCAGCCTCTTTCACTGTTACAGAACTTCCCCTCAATCTGTAGTTTCAATAAGTACTTTCCTCCCCCAAATTGTGCCTGGTTTGAAGATCATCCCAGTGGCGTGTGGCTGATTATGACAACTGTTGAGGTCTTAAGAGTCTCTGGATTTCTGCTTTGGACTGTGTTGGGTATCCTCGGTGTCTGTCTCCATTATCCTTTCATAAATTATCTGCCTTGCTGTGGTGGTAGTTCTTTTGCTCATCTCGCTATTTCCTCAGAAGTTTCACTTGGGTCCAGTCTGATAAGTTGGGGTGGTTCATCTCCTGTCTGGGTGTCAGCCATCATCCCATGTCTTGTTGGTGGAATTGGGTTGTCCACAGTTCTTGCTGCCTTCTGAAAAAATGCAAACAGAATCTCCCAACAGAGCATGAGATCAGTGTAAGTTAAATGGAATAAACATTGTTAATTTGTTGAGGTTCTAATGTGTGTAGCCTCTCTGTAAATTTCTGGTTAGTAGGAGTTTCCCCTTGGAGTCTGGGTTCTTGGTCTCCATAAGAATTTGCCATGGATCTCAGTTCCTGTTAAGGGTTCCTTACCACTGAGTGGATCTCTTAGCCAATCAGCAAGCCGTGGATTACCCACCTAGTTTAAGCGCCACTATTGCACAGATGAACACTTCCTGGCTTACTGTTGTCTGCCATATAGCAGTGTCCTCAGCATTCTCATTGTATTGGTTGGTGGTGTATATCAGCAACCTCTGCTTCCTCTGCATATCATTGGCCAGTTTCCCCTGGCAGCTCATGTAATACCTTCCAGTACTATACAGGCTACCATCTGGTAACTGGTTACCTTTCTGGATCAGCAGGATCTCTTGGTGTTATGTGATGACAGTCTGTGGTATCTTCAGCAATAGGGTATTATCTTTTGCCTGGGGTGAATATTCAAGAGCCTGTCTTTTTTGCGAGGACGTCCTGGGTCTCTGATCAACATCTCTGTGTGGGAAGTGACTAGTACTGGGATCAGGAGTTACAGGCCAGAGCAATTTGTCTTGGGGTTAGGCTTCCTCCCACCTTATTTAGGGCCCCCCTTACCAGGTGATGCCCACAACTTCTTCAAGAGCTTACTGTTTGAAATTAAGGATTTTATGGTATTGATTCATTATTGCTTTATTTTCCTGTATGAATTTTGCTGTTGTTTCTTTTTTTTTGGGGGGGAGGGGTTAGTGGTAGGGTTAGTGGTAGGCTGACCTGGAATTCAATATGTAGCCTTAGGCTGACCTCAAACTCTCAGCGATCCTCTGACCTCTGCCTTCCTAGGGTTAAAGGCATGCACCACAATGACTGGCCTTTTTTTTTTTTTTTCACTAATGTCTCCCCACATCTTGCTGATGATAACAATTTATCCTCTATGGTTTAACTCCCTGTGCCAAAGAGTCATTTAAGGGTCTGTAGGATTTCATTTACAAAATGTTTAATGCTGTAACTATTTCTCTTACATTACCTGGTACCCCTTATCCCGAAGAAGTCACAGTCTTTGTGTACAGAAATGCTTTCCTCCCCCAAGGTGCAGTAAAAGCTATTACATGTGAGTTATTTTCAATTTTAGGAAATTCATCTCAATAACAAATCATCCATTTCTTTGATGTGGAAACAAATATTTTGCTTATTTGCTTTATTTTTTTCTCTTGGTGAACACACAATCCTTGATTAGTTCAGAACTCTCTTTGTAGTTTGGGTCAGTTATTTTCAAAACCATCTGTAGATGTAAAAGACAATCAGAAGTAACGGTTTTGAAGTACTATTGGGCATTGTCAGCTCTTATATTTTCATTCTTTGAATCAGTACCTAAATGAATACCTTTGGAGTAGTGTTTCAAATGAGATTCACTTATGAGAACAGTTTTTAAAACTATTGAATGAGCTGGTCCCACCTTTCCTATGTATTTACACCTCTACGATTTTGCTTTACGAGCACAACAGCAAACTGTCACTATTTGCTGTAAATTGAAGCTTTTAATAACTATGTCTGTTCTACAACATTTGTCAGCTTTGAATATTCTGTCAGTAGAAAATAAAAATAGCAGGGAAGCTCAGCACCAATGACACTGAGGATTTATCTGCTTATGCAAAAGGAAGGTAAAAAATATAATCTTGAAGGATGAGCACTTGGCGTTTTTTTCTTCAATAATGTAAACCTGAACTGGTTGCTCTTCAAATAAATTCTACATGAAAAGTTGGCAAAATAAGTGAATGAGTAAGTTTTATCACTAAACACAGAGCACCTTTCTACCTAGGAAGAAGAGAGTAACAAAGGTACTTCATATCATTGACTCAATCATATATACCTTGTTTGACAGAGCCTTGAAACACACGTTTTATAGCTACACAAGAAGCATGATATCTCAGTAGTAAAAACGTTGGTGTATCCAGCACTTAAATTTTTAAACCATTTTGTAGTAAAAATTCATGTGCACAAGATCATCTTGGGTACATGACAATAAAATTTTAATTTATCTAATAAAGATGATGCAAGTAAATCAAATCTAAACAAATTTCATAATATCTACTTTTTGTTCATAAATTGTGTGTGTCAGTTATGCATATTAAAGGTCTGAATGAAATATATGTTATGAAAAATGCAGAGCTTTCTTTTTGAGATAAAATTATTAAAAGCTTTTACAAGACTCCTTATTGGTGATGCCTCACAGTTTATTGATTTAGACTCATCTTAGCATTATACTTCCTGCTTGTCTTTCCCTGTCTCCTTGTCAGAAGGTTTTTCTCAAAAGATACCTTTGTCATTACCTTTAATAATAACAGCGTGAACTTACAGAGAGCCTACCAGGGGTCATGTTTGATAAATGTTGACAATAGCTCAACACTGTTTCAGTAGTGACAGAAATGTCAAACGTATGTTAGCTATGGAACTGTTGTCTTTATTTAAACTGCCATTGTTAATGAAAGGTGAATAATGAGACCAGGTGAGCCTGCTTATCCCCATCAGCCTATTCACATGCCTAAAAATACAGTTTTTAAAGGAACCACGGTGAGAGAGTGTACATCTCTGCTGCATGTTTTAATTTTGTTTTGTGTTAGTGTTATTATTCCATTCTTACAGACTGAGCCTCAGGGAAAAAGTGAATTAATTATTGTCAAAATTAATGAGCTAATTGCATGTGTGTAATGTTACCCAGCAGGCTACAATTGTATTTCTTGCGGATGAGAAATGCCCGATTCTCTATCTTGCTTTAGAGAGAGTGGACTTTACAGACTTGTAAATGGCAGGATGTGTTTTGTTTTTTGGTTTTGTTTTAGAACAAAACTCTTAGGATGATGTTCTCATCTAGATTTTATAGTAATTAATTGGGAATTACTTTGTCACTGTTGTATAAATGGATTTTCCTCTAAGTAAATATCCTTATGTCTTTTAGAAAATTTCAGACAAGATTAAAGGAGTGATTTACAATAAAAATTAGGGTGTTATTCACACATTAATAGCTTGTGAAAATAGTCAGATGCCTCTCTCTGCCAGGAATTTTCACACTGAGTTCAGTGAAGAACTGGGCTGCGTCTGTCCTCTGGAAAGCGTGCTTGCCTCACAGCTTAACAGGGCAGGTGGAGACAGGCTTTCCTGCCTGGACTTATAACAAACCAGTGGCAGCAGGCATTTGAATTCATTTTTTTGTGTGTGTCTTTTAGTAACTCTGATTTCTCTTAGGATTCTCTTAACTCTTAGGATTTAAAGAAAATGTCTTTCAAGTACAATATTCCTTCTATTTAAATACTGATTCTTTCCTTTGACTGTGCCTTTTCTTTTTTTCTTTTTGTTAATTGATTTGAATACATAAGTTATCTAGGTTGTTTGCATATTGAAGAAAGGATTTTGAGTCTCATCTTTCTCTCATGCTGCACATGTACCTTCCTCGTTCACAAGGGTGATATCTACCTGTGCTTAGTTAAAGCCCTCGCCTTGCCTGTGCATAAATGAGAGTGAGAACCGTTTCAGGTTGAAGCACATTGGTGCTTCCGAAATAAGTTAAAGATAAATTTGAAGCTGTTTAAACCTTTGATTAAGGAAATTTACAGAGCTGATAGCATGCCTTTTTTAAAAGAAATATTTAAATGGCTTTCTCTTAACTGTTTCAAACGCTCAGAATGAATGCCATCTTTGGAAAGAGCAAAGCGTGACCTGTATCTCACAGCAGTCTGTCTTTGTAAATAATGAAATCCAGAATCATCTGCAGTAACTACTGTCATGATTCTTTGTGATTTGGATAGGTTCCACATTCTTTAGTTTCTTATTCCCAATAGTTGGGTTAAACAAAGCTAGTAATAAACAGAATTTTGGTTTTCAACAATAAAGTATGAGTTACAAAAACTCTTTGTTCCAAATCTTCTGAATATATTCCAGGTACATTGAATTCTTTGGAAGGCAACACTTTTAAGTATAAGAATGAACAACTGAATTTGCCATTTTCAGAAAAAAATTGAATTTTTGTTGTTTGTCTGGGCCATCTGCTTACCACCCTCCCTCACTATTGCCCTTCTTGGTTCCCTGGACAAGCTTGAGGAAGAGATTACAGATGTTTACAGCTGTATCACCTGTGTGGAGGCTTCTAACAAGATTTGACAGATAGCCCCAGGCAACATGAAGAAGCTAAACAAAAAAGCTGATTAGGCCACATTTGGTTAAGTAGCTAATTGTTTGACCTTCACTGATTAAGTAGCTCAACTGCCTTGGTTTCCCTAAAATGATGAAGACAGAATACTTTACTGTCCTCAAAAGAAACCTCATGTCCTCCTTTGATCACCACTGGTCTTCATTCCCCCAACCATGGCAACCACTGGCCCTCTCTATCTTTCTGTGTTTGACTGCTCTGGGCATTTTATTTAAATGGAATCGTGCCCCATGTGACCTTTGTGACTGGCACTTTTCCTTACGTAACATAATGATCCTAGTATACATGCATGTTATCCAGCATGCATAGCACCTCGTTTTTTATGGCCAACTCCTAGTTGGTGGATATTTGTGTTGTTTCTACTTGTGTGGTTATTATGAGTGATGCTATACCCAAGTACTGCGCACAAGCATTTATGTAAACATACGTATTCATTTCTCTGTCCATTATACACCTGAAGGTGGAATAGCTGCTTTACCAGTGAAGGAACTTCAGACTGTATTCTAAGTTAATTTTTTTGTATTAGCAATACAAAGAATCCAGATTTATTGTGTTATATGTCAGATTTTGCTTGTGTTTCCCTGCCCCCGCTCTCCCTCCTTTTGTGCCTTCCCTTTACCACAGATCCCTTTCATGCCACCGCCTACCACCACAACACAAGCCACAGACGTGCTGGAGGAGTCCAGTGTGTCCTCGTAACTTTTGCACGTTCTTCGCTAACTTTGTGATTATATGTGTTCTACACTGATGTTTAGCTACAGCCATTCCAGTGGGGATAAGATGATGTCACACTGAGGTTTTGACTTGCAGTTTTCTAAGAGCACTGATAGTGAGCATCTTTGGAATGTACATTTTCACATTTATTACCAGGCAAGGTATCTCACAAACAACTCACTAAGATCATGCCTTTTGAGTTTAGTATTCATAAGAATCAGCTAAAAAGTGTCATGTCTGTTGTAACCCCCAAACTAGAAAAAGCAGTGAGCCATGCTCTGTAGCTTGACTTAGGTACCCCCCAAAACTCATGCGTTCTAAATGCCTCCTCCCTGGCTGAAGGTGGGGCCTTCCTGGAGGAGGTGTGTTGCTGGGGTAGATCTTGAAGTTTATTACCCCTAGCTTCTGGCTCAATCGCCTGCAGTGGCAGAGATGTCCAGCCTCCCTCCACCCATGCCGTCCTTTCCCCTGCCATCATGAAGCTTCCTCTCAAGACTGCAAGCCAAAACAAATCCTTTCTTCCCATCAGCTGCTTTGGGCTGGGTGTTTCCTTCCAGCAACTTGAAAGTAACTGTGACCCACAAAGTAAAGGAAGAACAAATAATACATTAAATAGATGACAGGAAGTCTTTGGGACCCATGGTAAAGTCCGAAGGACCAGTGGACACCTAAAGCTGGAAGGGCTTGATCTACTGGAGAGAAGGGGATTGATCAGGGCAAGAAAGAGCCGCAGATGCAGTCTTGGCTTCTCTGTGAGGTTCCGTTTCAGCCATTGCAGCACGTGGGATGCACGGAGGAAAAGGTGTGGCTCCTGCCAGCTTGGGCTGTGGGCAGTTTTTACAGAGCTCAGAGTAGCGTTCTTGACTTCGATTCACCTTCCAACTGGGGACACTGCTTCTCCTGTTACAAGAGACGAGGCCCGTATCACCAAACAGCAGAACAAGAGGCATGTTCCTGTCATGGAGAGGTGGACTTGCTGTGCCTCTTGCTTTATGTGGGCACTGGGGAATTGAATCCCAGGCCAGCAGGCATTGCAAGCAAGCACCTTAACCACTGAGCTCTCTCTCCAGCCTGTCGTTCCTTTTTTTGGACACACATGCAAATCCCTCTAGTGCCAATTTTATACCTAGAGTGAGGCAATCCTGTTAGACAAAGTATGTGAATTGTAATCTTTAAGAAATAGGAAATGACCTCCCTAAATCTCTACATGTGAGAAGGACAATCTTTTTCTTTTGAAAAATAATGTTACTGTGTTTGCTTACAATGAAATGTTTGGATGATCAGGTGTTTATTTAAATAATTATTCTTTCTCTGCTTTTTGCGATAGTTTTAAAGGAAAATATAGCCGTCTATGAAGCATGCAAAAAAGCTCTCTTTCATGCTGAGTCTTGTGTAGAGCTCTTCTGCTTCTTAAGGGCTGTCAAGGCCTCTTTAAAAGATGGATGGGGAGAGTGACTTCGAGCAGCCTCTCCTGGCCCACAGCCTTCTTATGTTGACTAAATCTGCAACTCTGACACGATATTTTGGAAAGCCATATAACATGATGGTTTCTTGTCGGGTATGGTGTTTGGTGCTGAAGGAAAAGCAGATTTGTATCCTGAAGATTCTACAACCAACCATTCCAATGCCACTGTGATCTCTTCCTTCCTGAGGTATCTGAAGAAGGATGCTGAGAAATCAGTGCTATTAAGGACTATCACACAATGTCTCGAATTTTATTTTCTCATACTTAAAATCAGGTCAGGAATACAGGGTTTTCTGGGATGCCTTCCTGTGAAGCATTAGCTACTGTAGTAATGACATGAAATAATCAAATCTCACTTGTTCTAGCATGTTTAAGTGCAGTTTTATCTACCATAAGACATATTTGTTTATAAAGATTACTTTTATAATAGCATTTAGACAAATTTCACCTCGTGTCCCTCCTGCTGTGAGTATTGCTAGACTTAGATGTTCTCTTCTTTTCTCCTTTCTGTAGATCACCTAGCATGCAAGTAGAACTGTCCACGGCACAGACCTTGGACACCCACAACTCTGCTTTAGATCTTAGACTCACCACTTGTCAGCTGTATGACATTAAGCAAGTCCTTGGCCTTCTTAAGTGTCAGTTTCCTGCTTAGAAACATGTAAAACCAGCAGCAGCAACAACAGTAATCACACACACACACACACACACACACACACATCCTTCAATTACTGTGAAAAATAAAGATAAAGAGGAGAGTACATGCAAAGCACATAGCACTGACCACAAGGTAAAAGTTACCCTTGTAACCCTTGGATTACGTGTGTGTGTGGGGGGGGGGGTAGATGCACATGCCCTTATGCATACATGCAGAGGCCAGAAGAGAATGCCAGGTATCCCTCCTCCATCACTTGTCCACGTGATTTCTTGAGACAGAGCCCCTTACTCATTTTTATAGCCCCAGCAATTCTACAATCCTCCTCCCCACAGGACGGGGGGTACTAACTGCTGAGCCATCTCTCCAGCCCCATGATTACTCTTTTTGGGACTTATATCTACTTAGTAGAAGGAGGTTATTTAAATTCAGATTCCTTAGACTACCGAGAAACATTTTTGCTATGGTGACAAATCCCTGTCAAAACATGGACTTCCTCTGTGATGAGTAGGTCATCTGTATCACGCTGTAAGTTGTTGATAATGATCTTTCCTAGAGCCTGAGCAGATAGCACTCATAGCTCTAGGGGTTGTACTTGGATTTTCTAATTTGGATATTATTCCAACTGTATGGTAGGTTCTCTTTGTATTGCTATGTCACATATATTAGGAAACTAAGAAAAGTCAGCATCTTTTCCCAGGACAAAGTAGTCAGTAGTGGTGATACTCTATAGACAATTTTGTATATAAAGCACTGTAAGTTTTTGAATTGGAGTGAATATGATAGAGAAATTGACATTTAAAAGTTTGAATGGAGCCAGGTGTGGTAGAACAGGCCTTTAATCCCAGCACTCAGGAGGCACAGGTAGGAGGACTGCTGTGAGTTCAAGGCCACACAGAGACTACATAGTGAAGGCTAGGTCAGCCTGGACTAGAGCTAGAGTGATACCCTACCTCACAAAAACAAAAAAGAGCTGGGCATGGTGGTGCACACCTTTAGTCCCAGCACTGGAGACGCAGAGGTAGGAGGATCACCTTGAGTTCAATGCCACCCGGAGACTACATAGTGAATTCCAGGTCAGCGGGGGCTAGAGTGAGCCTCAAAAAAAAAAAAGTTTGAATAGAGAACAAGTAAAATAATAAGAGTTCAGTATAGACTTGTATGTGGCATAATATTTTATATAGTATATACATTTTAATAGTGTACCCATTACCATAAATGAAGCTTTCCCTACTGCTAAGCTAATTAATGAGTTCTTAACATATGAATATTACCATATATGGAAAATATATTTTGCATCTTCAGTATTCACTAGACATTCTCTTTCTTTTTTTTTCTCCTTGAGACAAGGCCTCTCTCTACAACCCAGGCTGGCCTTAAACTTGAGATGGCCTAGCCTCAACCTCTTCAGGCTGGCATTACAGGCATTTACCACCGTGCAGCTCTAGAATTCCACTCCTAATGGGTGACCATTATTTTTGAGGCAGGCATGGTGTTGCTCTTGTCAGCAGGTCACACATGCTTGCCCTTTCTGTAGCCCTTCATTCCTGTGCTTGACATTGTGCAGAAGGATCTGTGGGACCCTCTTGACTGCATGTTATCAGAATGAAGTCTGTCCTGTGATTCTATAGACCAGGGTTTTCTATTGCCTTTCCCATTAGTGTCTCTGTATACATGTGCTGTTCCATAAATGTCTTTGTTATATAGTGATCATTTATTATATTCCGAGTCAACTAATTAAGAAACACTTGTACTTACATAAGTTTGGAATCTAGAAATTGGCAAGGAATTACATGTACATTTGAATTAGGAAATTGACAAGGATCCTGTTCAGTAGCATTAGTCTTTTGGCAATTAGGTTTCAGATTCGTGTTTTTATGAATTGTTCTTATAGCCCTTTTTGAGAATATTACAAGTCAGGTTTCTAGAATAATGCTCCAATTAGGCATAACCTTGATGTCCCAGCAAAGCCAAGAATAATGTCTGTTTATCTACCATGCTACCCTGAAACATGCCATCCAGTACGTCAGTAATAGCCAAAATTTTTAAGACAAAAGAAAGTGGCTTTTCCCTGGGCATGCAGCTGGCAGTCTGAAAAATCACTGATGGAAAAGGTTAGAGAGATTCCGTATAGCTACTCCACGCCCAGTCACAGGGGCCAGCATGGGTGTGGATCCTGTCTCCACAATGCTTTCTGTGATCCCATAAAGCAGCACTTGATTTGCCCTGCCTTGCAAGGACTATTCAGCAGGGTTTTCTGGACTCAGGCAGATGCCTATCATTGATTTTACCTGTTTCCATATTTAAAAAAAAAATCAAGAGCAGGCTATTGACACAAATCTATGAAGCCAAGTTTACAAAGTTAGCTGTGTGTTGGGTTGTCAGAGCTGAAAAGTCACACAGGACTCCTCCCATTACAGCTGTCATCATGCCGATACTCATTCTGGGGCTTCGCCCTGTTGCACCTGTGGGCCAAGGTCGTGAGCTTTATTATGCCCATATCCTAAGTGCATTTCACTGTCCATCCCTCCCATGGGCACAGGAAGAATGTCAGTGTATTAGTTCCTATACAAAAAGCAATTTAAGGGAGGGCAGGTTTGTTTGGGGTTGCAGTCCATCACAGAAGAGCAGCCATGGTGGTGACAGGGGGAGGTAACTGGTCACATTGCATCCACAGTCAGGAAGCAGGGAGCAATGGATGCTTTCTGCTTTTTCTTCAGTAAGGAACCCTGGTCTGTGAAAGGGTTCCCACCTCAGTTAACCTAATCTAGAAACTTTTCACCGACATGCACAGAGATTTGTCACCTAGTGATTCTAGATGCAATCAAGAGTAGCCATCACAGCCGGTTTCCCCACCCCTTCCTCCCACTGTCCTGTGGAGGAGGAGCACTGTGCCATCCATCTCTCACGAGTGGGTCTCTCTGAAAGCAAAGGTGACTGCCACTGGCTGTGGGAGCAGGTGAATCTGTACCAATGTCTGTAGCACAAGCTTAGGAATTAGCCAGCCTTTTGTACTAAAATCCTTATTCTGGAAATAAGGGACTGGTGCAGAGAGAATCTTACAGAATTTTCAGAGTTCAGTCCATTGTGGACTGCCCCATGTCCTTGTTCTGTGATTGCCCTCATAGAAATGTGCTTGCTGGGAAGGAAATAAGTAGTATGAAAGCAGAAAGAAAGGGTGGGGGCACAGGAGGAGGAAAGGGGGGAAAGAAACAAAAACTTTCTTAAAAATACCACAGTGAAATCCAATTCTTTGTATGCTAATAATTTCCTTAAAATATTTTAATAGAAAGTTCTGCCTGTCACAACCAGTACCCCATTTTGCCAAGGATGTGACCATAACCTTTTAAAATTCTTCCAGCTGCTTTGATGTAAACCCTGCTAACATGGTCCTGTTTAAGTATGGTGGCTCCCTGTGGGGTCCTATGGCCATACTTTCATGGTGGCATGGTGGATAGGTTCCTGAAAGTCCTCTTGCCTAATGTTAATGCTGGGATTGTTCCTTTTCGGCACTGACTGAGCACCTCTTTCACATTGATAACAGGCCCCTGAGACACAATCCAAAGTTGCAAGGAGTGTTCATGCAGTAAGGACTTGTCATGAAGTATGAGGACTTGAGTTTGGATCCCCTGCATGAAATACTGATGGCAGAGGCATGGGGAGGTGGGTACTGGAGGGTCTCTGGGACTTGCTCCTGGCTAGTCTAGCTGAGTCATTAATTCCTGTGGTCACTGACAGATCCTGTCTGAAATAACTAAGCGGCTGAGGAAGACATGCTGTCAACCTGTGGCCTCCACATCCACAAGTACATACGTGCACCCACACACATACAGATGCCTGAAGATACACATGTTCTGTACCCACTTGAGTGTTCAGTGCAGTAGGAGACACAGCAAATAGTCTAATAAGTAGTTGTATATTATAATCCACAGTGAGTTTGGAAAAGAGAATATGGACAAAACTTTGAAGAGTGGTATGAGCTAACCAGATAAAAGAATAAGAAGGGAAATTAAATCGGTGTTCTGGAGCAAGCCCGGGTGTTCCCAGCAGAGAAAGGCACACATGCTAAGGTCCTGTGGCTGCAGAAGGCAAGACTTATGGAGGGATTGCCTGTGCTTGGAGAGGGGCCCAGGTGAAGTCAGAATGCTAGATGGGGACCATCCAATTCAGGGTCCGGCCTATGATCAGGATGTTTTTCCTTTGGTGATAAAGGGCGGTGGTGTGATCAGATTGGCGTTTTTTAGGAGATTGTTTAGTGCAGAGTGAAGGCGCAGCAGAAATGGAGCTGTTCCCTGGATGCACAGAGAGGAAATGGGGGCTTCGAGAAGAAAGGTGTTAACAGGGGTCAAGAAACTACTTGCCGGTGATGCTTGGATAACAGTCAAAGTAAAATGCTCAAGAAGAGTAAGTCTAGTGTCCAAAATTAAAGTACAATTCAGAATTGTAAAGTCTAGCGTGCATGTGTTTTATTTTCTCTCCAATTTCCTTCCCTTTCTTTCTGATTCCCTAACTTTCTAGTTCTACTCAGGCAACAAGCTTTGGATGCAGAGAAAGTAACGTTGGTCCCTTCTTTTGCAGACGCCCTTGCTCCACCAGTTCCCATGAATATGTAGTGGGACTTGGTATTAAACCTTTCTAAATACATCATCTCATTGATATTACGAGCCTACAACATTTGGGTGGTATACGAAACTTGCCAGTGAGATAAAACATGAGCTGGCTGGGTTGTTTCTAGGTGCTCAGCCGAGTGTCTTCATGAATTGCAGCTTTGCTGTAAATATTTCCAAGCAGAGACAGGTAGATGCAATAGGAGAAACCTGAACAAATTCTTAGGATGCCAATATTGTCACAAAGTCTCCATGCAGAATGAAGTTGTTTGACAAAGTGTTTCCCTGGTGACTTGGCTGCAGATGAAAATGTCTTCAGCAATAAAATTTCGTGCTTGAGCCTCAGCCCTGGGCACTCATCAGTCAGCAAATGAAATATCAAGGATCCTCTTTGCTGGATTACTTAATATGTTGGCAGAAATATGGGAAACATTGTTATTACCCTTCATTTCTGTGCATGGATTTTCTTTTCCTACCTTTAAACACAGTGATTTTGCCAAAATATTTTACAAGCTATGAATTCATTACTAATCAATAAGACTACATTAGAATCTCTACAGAGATTTACAGTTTTTTTTTACTGCAAAGGTTTTCTTAGTTACCAATCCTGGAAGACCTATAACAATAAGAGCTAGTGTTCTGCCATCACTTGAAAATCCTTTCAGAGAATTTTAAGTATTGGTGAGATAATTAGTGATGAGGCAGATTTTAATTATAGTAACTTGAGAAGCTGCTTACAGCTTTATGGATTAATTAATATATTATTTTTAACAGGTTAGAGCCATGCATGAGTTTAATCACACTTCTTACTGTAGCCACACTTTTGCTAGCAATGATGTTTTATGACTTAATAATTTTTATATAATATTCATATTTTCCATTTGAACAATATCAAAAGAGCAATGTACGGTCATCAACAGAAACAGTTTTTCTGGAGTTCAGCAGAACTACCCAAGATTGTTTAGCATTAAAGGACACAAAATAATGAGATCATTTTATTCATTATATTATTTCTGGAGGTGCCAACTTTGGATTTCACAAAGTCACATACATAGAAAACAGGAGGAAAAACATGGCAATAATTTTCAAACACATTTAATAAGTTTGAATTATCGAGTGGGGGCCATATCTGCTCTTGAACTTGTGAGAGCCATAAGGTGCTGGAGTTAATGCTGTGCTGTAGAATATTCTCTCTTCTTGCCAGACTCCAGTGCCTGTCAGGAGCTACTACGTGGACTGAATTGAGACACATGTATTTGAATGGCAAGTGTCATTCTTTCCCTTAGAGCCCCTGCTCTCCTCACCTCTGGGCATCCTTTTCCATTTCAGGGAATGTACAGTCTCCACCATCACCAGCAGACCTCTGTGAAAGCCCCCCCCCCCCCAACACCCCTGACACCTGTCCTTTCATGAAAGAAGGAAACTAACACATGGAAACAGACTGCTTTTTCACACAGATGTGCTAGTTTATACTTGTCGTTTTCATGAAGATTTTATTTTAAATCATAAACCCACTGGGATTTCCGTTCTGCCAAGTCTTCTGAGACTGTGCTGTGATATTGGGGGAAATGTAGGCTATGATGATCTTCATGCACCCCAAAGCGATTAATAGGTACTAAGCCTGGAGAACCTACGTGGTTGTTGAGGGGGTGGGGAGGCGCTGGTTTTGGTGCTATTTTACCAAGACAAGATTTCCAGAGAAGGAGCTCTACTCACTACATTTCTCAAAGGTAACTGTGCAGAGAGCCCTTTTTGGAAGAGTATCTTATCTTCCTTTCTTTCACCATAAAAAACATAAATATAAACAAAACTATGTAAGGTATATTTAAAAGTGTTGAGATCCAGTGTTCTGTCTACCATATTAATTTTCTTGGGTTAGAAGAAACCATGTATGTTGATGTGATTTACAAGCTGGAAAGTTGCAGGGAGGCCAAGGAAGGAGGATCACTATGAGTTCAAGGCCAGCCTGAGCGAGAGTGAAAACCTGTCCCCCACCAAAATAAAAAAGTAACCGATGAGTATAGTTTTACTTCTTTGATCTTTATGGAAACAGAGTGAAGAACTGATTTACTTGTTCAGTTGTGGGATCTGTTCTTGCGTTCCTTTATTCTTCCTATCCCACTCTCCTCTATGCTGAGAAAAATCCTTTTTTCCTTTGCTTTTTTTGAGAATCTATGTTACTAATTACCAAAAAAAATTATCCCTGATCTGTGTGGTTGGCTGTAGTTCTCATTTCAGGTGGCTTTACTGGTTATGCTCATGCTGTCTTCTAAAGGCATTGTTTCACTTATTAGAATGGCTACAATATCTTTATGTTAATGTAGCCCAGTAACTATCCGTATGGTTGCTGTTTTGAGCAATTAACTTTTCTATATTGGTCTAGGCTTTTAAAAACCAGAAGACATTGGTGAGCCAAGTTCACAAAACCTCTCTGCTTCACAGACAAGTAGGCACCACACCCCACTACAAAACTCCTCTGGCTGCAGCCTCCCCAGTTTTCCTCCTGAACTAGTTCACACTCACAATAGCTTATTTACAGATGTTAAATGACTAAAAATCTGAGGCGCCATATTTGATTTCATACGGAGGCAAGAATGGATTGCTTCTTGCTTTGATTTAGCACTTGTTGAGTCTTCTTAAAGTGGTTTAGAGACTAGATTCAGTGGATTCTGTGAGATAATTTGTCAATAATGAAATGTATTAGTAATGCTTTGAGCATAAAAAAACAAGGCAATAATAGGAACATGTTGGACTGGGGAGCTGGCTCAGTTGTTAAAGTACTGGCCACATAAGCACCACATAAAAGTACAGCACAGTGAAGCACACGTATAATCCAGTGCTGGGCAGGCAGAGGCAAGAAGAGCCCCCAGAATTTGCTAGCTAGCTAATCTAAACAAGTCAGTGAACTCTGGGTTCATCCAGGGATCCTGTCTCAAAAAGTAATGTGGAGAACTATTGAGGAAGACACCTGATACCCACCTCAGGCCTCCATACTCTCACACACACATGTATTCATGTGTTCATATGAACACAAATATATACATATGCATGTATACCACAAACACATGCACTCACAAAAGTTAAATAAATACAGGGACATCTTGGCTGGCTGGCTGGGGTTGTTTCTTAGAGGCAAAGCATTTGACTTAACATGAAAGATGTGTGAGGCCTCTGGGTTCTTCTCTCCTTGGGTGTGTGTGTGTGTGTGTGTGTGTGTGTGAGTGTGTGTGTGTGTGTGTGTGTGTGTGAGAGAGAGAGAGAGAGAGAGAGAGAGAGAGGAGAGGGAGGGAAGAGAATGTTAAATTTAATGCAAAGTATACTATTCCTTTATTAGTACTTATGGTACTATTATTTTCTTTGGAAACTGCAGGCCGATGCCTGTCCCCAGAAAGTTGGCATTCCAGTGAGAAAGAGTGGATGTCTGGTATGTGAAAGAGGATTGCTAACATATGTGCAGTAGTCAGGGAGGATCCCAGAGACCTGAAGGATATACAGAAACTTCGAGGAAGAGTGCTTCGAGGAGAACTCAACAAGTGCTCTCAGCCAAGGAGAAGAAGGCTCCCGCAGAGGGAGCTGGGGGCCAGTGAAGAAAGCAAGATCAGACAGGTGGCATGGAGCCTCTGTGCACCATTGTAAAGACGTTGGCCTTTCTCACATCAGGAGGGCACTGGTGTGTTTTGAGCAAAGGAGGGACAAAGTCCAGCTAATATTATTTTTGTAAATGACCACAGCTACAAGGGGGTCAGAAGGGGAGCAGAGAGAAGGAGCTGGGAGCATCGCAAGGGTCTAGGTAGGAAACGAGGGGCAGCAATGTGAATGATGAGACGTCAGAATGCTAGGCATCTTCTCTGAAGGGGAGGTGGCAGAATTGGCCCATGAGTTCCACGTGGGATGGGAGAGGAGGACAGGAGTCAAGGATGACTTTACACGCTATGTGAACAACTTGCAGAATGAAGGAGGCATTGCTAAAATGGGGGATCCTGGGAGGGAGACAGATTTGAAAGAGGGGGCCGTTGGGAACGGTGAAGGGTGAGCTGCCTCCAGACATCCAAGCGGAGCTGTTCTGTAGGCAGGTGTCTGCAGGAGTCTGGAGGCAGGATTGAGATCTTGGCTGGAGACAGCGATGTGTTGGTTGCTAGTCATGAATCTGAAGATCATCTCATCTAGGGAGTGAGTATAAAGAGAAGACATCCACACACTGAGCCCCAGGCACGATTGACAAGAGGAGACGGCTGGAAGAAATGTGGAGGGAGCAGCCTACAGCACTTGCCCCTGCAGCCAGGCAGTTCCACACCTCAGGAAGGTGGTCAGGAGCTGTTGATGAGAGGGAGATCAGCTGAGCCATGGCCTGTGCAGGGGAGGACACAGCAGTCTCAAAGCCAGGACCCGGCTGTAGAGTGATGGAGTTGGAGGCGTGGTTGGGGTGGGTTCCAGGTTGCTCCAAGTAAAGTCAAAAGGCAATTGTTGGAGGAGGATTTGGGGGTAAGGAAATCTGTTTTAAGATGGCAGTAATATGTTTATGTGACTATGAATGGACACCTGGGGGAAATAGATGTGATTGGGTTTTTTTTTGTGTGTGTGGGGGGTTGTTGTTGCTGTTGTTAATGATGATTTAGTTTTGGTTTTTCAAGGTAGGGTCTCACTGTAGCCCAGGTTGACCTGGTACTCACTGTGTAGCCCCAGGCTGGCCTTGAACTCACAGCAAGCAAACCTTCCTACCTAGTTCTTCCAAAAGCTGGGATTAAAGGTATGCACCACCACACCCAACCTAAAGAAGGGGGCAGGGAGAATGGGGAAGGGGAAATAGAATGGTTGATTCAGGAAACAAGAGAGTTCCTGGACGCAGACTCCTACCTCAGCCTCCATGGTAGCTGAGTCTGTAAGCACACGACTCCATGCCTGGCTAAGAGATTAGGATCCTGAATAAGCAGAAAAGACTTCCTCAGTCCCTGCAGCTGAAGTGAAAGGAGAGAAAGCAGAAGGTATGGTACCCACATAGGGTAGTCCATAAACTGGTGTGTGGACCAGGTGATAGGTCCCTTGAGTATTGTTTTTGTTTTTTTCATTCACTCCGAGGGGTAGAAGCCAGAGCGTTGGTTTTCTAGGCAAGTGCTCTACCACTGAGCTTAATCCCCAGGCCATGACGCTCCCACTCCTTCTGTGACATAGGATGCAGGTACTTCCCCTACCAGGGAAGATCAAACAGGAACTAGAGAAGTGGAGGACTGAGGCCCAAGAAAGGCTGCGGCATCTTTGGCTAGCAGACAGTGAGGGTGGGCTGAAGAAATGAAGTGGATTGGCCAGGAGCACAGGGCCCCCAGGCTAGCAGTTCAGGGAAATTGCAAATTGCATTCTTCCTCTTTCTGCACCAGGACAACTAGACAAGGTTGTGTTCCACTGCTAACAGTCCCATCCTTAAAAAAAAAAAAAAAAAAAAAAAAAACTGTGCAGATCCAGTCACCTGTCACTGGGCATGAATGTTGCTGGGCATGAATGTTGCTTCCAGTTGGAATCTGTTATGAATGGAGCTGCTGTGAGTGTTCTTTTTATGGACATATATTTTTATCTCCCCTGGCTAAATTCTTAGACGTAGGAACATTAGGTCACAGAATAGGTATATATTTAACCTGGTAAGAAATTGCTTCTTTTGTAAACTAGTTGTTCTGCAAACCAGGCCAGTGTTTTCCCCCTTTGCGCTGACTTAGTCTTGACACGTCACAAGTATATGCAAACCTTAGGTCAGAGAACCTATAGACTCAGTTTCCCTGAAAGACTACATGAAAGAAATAAACTAAAGCATCTATGAGATCCTTTCCAGAACTCTCAATATGTGAGTTTCGGTGGCATTCTGCCACACGGTAATAAGCAGACGGAAAGCCACATCTCTGCCCATGTTTATTCTGTGGGAGTTGAGCAACATTTAATGCAGTGGACACAGTAAGGAATTCTAGAACATAAGGTGCAGAGGCAACAGGATTAGGCTTCTATGAAGCACACAGTTTTATATGAAAATCTTTAAAAGAAAACACTGCAAGGTGATACAGAATTCCACTCAAAAATTTATATAAAACATTGTGCGCTTATGAGTATCTCCCATCTGTTTTAATTACAACGAATACTAGGAGATGCAGTCCAATGGGTGAAGGACAAACATAACACGTCCACCGTATGAAGGCAAGACTTCTAGGAAGTGTTCTGTTCACCTGGGCTCTCGCCAGCCCAAAGCAAAAAAGAATTCTCCATTTCCTTCCTACACCATCTTGTGCTAGATCTTGTCTGTAAGTGGACGTAAGCATGCATTGCTACTAACTCCCTCTGTTAACTTCCTGGCTGCCTGATCCTGTACTTGAGCTCTGTATAACAAAGACAGCAGAGTCATGGTTCACTTGGTGGAAGTGCCTGATAAATACGGGATGCTAGAAAGACAGATTGAACATCAGTGTGAGGTCCCATCCTGCCTTCATTTTTCTTTCAGGTTAATGAGAATTAGAAGTAGGGAGGAGAAAGCCAGTTGGAGGTGATCTGAACCAGGTGGTGATCAGTGGTTGGCATAGATTTCCAATTGCTTCCAGTCACCCTTCAGAGCCCTGGGCTTCTGACCACCATGAAAGGATGCATGTACACTGCTTGTAACAGCCTTGTCATAAGATACCCCAAAGAATGTGACCCTGGGAAGACAGACATAGGCCCATGAGGACCTGAAGTTTAGACTGTAGCGGTCAGACCAAACTCTTGTCTCATGTAGAATCCTTCTAGAGCATCCCTATCTGATAGCCATCTTGCTTCTGCTTGACTCCCTTCATCAACCTGGGAATTACTTCCTCAAAATGTTTACTCTAACACGGGTATGCTCTCTAGAACATTCCCTGAGAGTACAGCCATTGATGTATTGCCCTCACTCCATGACCAGATGAAAGAATCTAAAATAAAACTACCCACAGGTGCATGTTGCAGCAGCTTTAGTTGGTTTTGTTTCTCTCCCCACATAGGGGTGGGTGGTATATAACATAGGCATTTGTTTCCTTCCTTTTTTAGAGATTCTAATAAATATTGTGTGTGACATTATTTTTTCCTGTCTGGTGACCATCGTATCCTGAATGGCCCTGACTTACCTGACATTGGTTTATAAAGATGATTCCTTTCTCGCATGTATGCATCCCTGTTCTCATTGATAGTCCCTTTGTTTCTCCCTTTTCAACACCTGGGAGTTTCATCCAGGGCAGTTTCACCTCTCAGGGGACATCTGGCATTCTGGAGATTGTCCAGTACCATATTGGTTCACAGTGGGCAGAGACCAGGGGTGTTAGTTTACATCCTATGATGGCACACAGTACAGACACTACCCCCCCCCAAACAGAATGTTTTAGTGCCAGTATGGAGCTCTAAAGACATTGGATCCCAACTACCAGGAGTGGCACACTAAGGTGGGCTGGCAGAGCTGAGGCACTTGGCTCTGGTTTTCTTAGTACTATCTAGGAACCTTCAGGAGTTTGAAATTGACACACAAGAGAGTCTTTGCATTCTGTTTGGTTTCAGGGTAGTTGCAAATGAGTTAACCTATAACTGAGCAGTTTTCTGGAAAGGGTTTATGGACAAGCCACCGATGGAGGTATGGTTGCTGTGGAAGTGCTGTTTGCTTGCCTTAAAAATTGCTGTCCTCCCAGAAAGGCAGATGCCTTCAAACCATAAATAGCTGATTTTTTTAAAAGGCCTGTCCAATTTTTAAAGAGACTTCCAACTTATTACCAATAAAGCAAGAATGTACGTGTTACCTCCAGTGACAAGAGAGAACTGAACCCAGTCAGATCACAGAGTTTTAAAAGGCTTTCTACTTCAGATAGTTTCAGAAAGCAATTTGTTTTCCTCGGTTTATGGAGAATACTAAACCTGGTGTCTTTATTAATGCTTGTATGGTTGGGTTTGGTTGCTATTGTTCGTTTAGTAGGGAGGCAAAAGAAACAGTTTTGATAGAAAATCAACGATTTCTCCCCTTTTGTCTTTAGAAGACATGCCATGTCTATGTATGCGTATTTTGATAAGTACAGGAAGTGTGACAGACATAAGCGTTGAAGAATTTTCCACACACGATTTTTTTGGGTGGGACCCATGCTGAGAGAAGAGCTTGTCAGTTGATGCAGGAGCTAATTAGATGAGCTCCAGTGCTTCTGTGGACAGATTCCAGAAGCATCCATCCTGTCACATGCGCCATAAGTGTCACATGATACACATGAGTGTCAGCTCAGACCCCTTTTGCCTGTTCCTTTGACTCAAGCCAAAAATTAAAATGGATTTTGGGGTCTTTACTCTGTGTGGAGCTACCCCTACTCAGTGTGGGGGATTAGAGTGGGAACAAGAAGTCATTGTTCTTTCAGGACACAAAGTCAAGGTCAGGGAAGGAGTCATAACTCAGTTAATTAAGACAGGCTTAACTAGCAATAGGAACAAAAGACTTTGGGATTCTGAATTGCCCCACCTGGTAAATTCCCCCTTTTCTTTTCTGGCTTGTATTCCAAAAAAAAAAAAAGGAAAGAAAAGAAAAGAAACGAAACGGAAAGAAAGAAAGAAAGAAAGAAAGAAAGAAAGAAAGAAAGAAAGAAAGAAAGAAAGAATGAATTTTTTTTTCTTTGCAAAAAAAACCCAAAAAACAACAAAAAAGTGCAAAAAAGGTGAACTGTGATGCCTGGTGGTCGGCCAATCCGGAACAGGAGGTGTTCTTGGGCACAAGGTAGGAGTCATTCCTACTGCAGGGATGTGATTTTCCTCATGGTAAAAACCTCCTGCTGTGTTGCTGGGAAGCTCTTGGCCCTACACAGTGGAGGTCCTGATGGTTCTCCCGGCTGGGCAGGTGCACTTTCTGAGTTGTGACCCTGTGTACCTGCCAGTCTAGCAGGACCCAGCCTCTTTGCACCCTGAGCTTGCTCTGTAGCTTAAATCCTCTCTGTTCTCTGAATTCTTTTCTCTTAAAGACCTGCTGTGAACAGACTCCACCAGCGATGACGCTATGGCTCTTCTGTAGAAGCTGGCCTCTGAGCCTCCCAGGAACATGACAGTTTTCTTTGTGGTGGCTGAATTAATTATCAGAAATGGTTTGCTGGCAGCCAGTTGGATGTTAATTGTAAATGGAACCTTAGGGGCCCTGAAACCAAAATGTGTTGATGTCTGTTATTGGTAAAAATGAAAAACCATGAAATAGGAAAGAGAACATTTTTAGCAGAAAACAGTGCACTTGTCTGAGTTCACTGTGATCTAAGTTAATGGTACTAAACCCATGGAATGGGGAAAAGGATGAGAAAAGTGGTTAATTAATGATTACTTCCTAGTAGAGAAGGGATCGAGCTAGGGAAATTTTAATACAAAGCAAAAAAAAACTGGCATTGATTAATTGTGAGGTGACATTTAAGGAGATATTCACAGCATATCTAAGTCTGGTTATCTGATTTAAGTTCATACTGTGTCCCAGGTTTGTTAAATCTTTCTAGCAAGTTACACCCAGAACGAATTATTTTCAATTAAATGGATCATAGATCATGGCCACAGCAGAAGGAGCCATGAGACCCATCTGTGGTGTGGGCCCATGCAGTGAGCAAAGCTCCAGGCTCACAAAGGGACAGCGTGGAGATCGGCTATAATAATGTTGGCTCTGGGCATCACTTCATTCTCTCCCATCAACTTTACATCAATGAGAGATCGAGATAAAGCTGAGCAGAGGCCTCACAGAGCTGTGAGATGCAACATTGCTGTCAAACAAGATGGAGACTAACAGACCCTTGATTATTGTGGTGTTAAAACCCTATAGTAAAGTTGCTTTAACAAGTAGTAAGGGTATAACTTAAGAAGGGCATTGATTATTAGTACAAAAAGTCAAAATTGAGAGAGAGGAAGAACAAAGAGCTTTCTAACCAGCTCATGTGAGCATGGGGCTGGGCTGGATGGCTTTGGCAGCTCTTAGAACAGGGGCAAGATTCCAAGCCTACATTCTAGAATAATCTTTAACAAGTAAACAAGAGCATCCATAAATTCTCTTTGGCAGATTCTGTGTGGGTTTTTAATTTTTTTCCTCAAAGTTAAGTAATTTATAATTTCTTGTTAAACTAGGTGGCTAATAATAATAGAAAGGGCTGATGTGATGGTGAGTTTGATCCCCAAATTCCTGTAAAAAAGCCAAGCGTGGGGAGGCAGAGATAGGAGGAACCTAGGGCTTACTAGTTAGCCAGTCTAGCCAAATTGGTAAGCTCCAGACTAGTGAGAGACCCTAGCTCAAAAAGAGGTGGGCAGTACCTGATGGACCCCCAAATTGTCCTCTGTCCTTCACACAGACATGCACACACAAAACATGCATATACATGTGCACAGATATAAAATAAAAATGATGATACAAAAATGTATGCTGCATCTCAGTCTTTATTCATCAAATAAGTCTGGTAGAAATAGAACTTTCCTTTATGGGGTATAGCAAGGCAGTGAGTCCCCAGTTTTGTGAAGGACTCGTGGACTATTCAGCAAATAACTATTCCTGGGAAAATTTACACAGAGACGAAGACAGGTGCATAAACTTCATCACCCCATGGCAGAACTCACCGGTGGTCAAGGAAGCAATGATGTTCTAGGGAGCTATTTTAAGGTCCCTGAAACTTTTCTCCAATTATACTAGGGCAGACTTTCCTGACCCTTTTTCTTGATCCCAAGGAAGGAATACAGGTAAGACTAACAGAAACTTCAGAGGAATTATACTTAATAAATCTCATTTCTCTTTGCATATTATCCAACTTTTTCTTGATCGTTTGAATTCTTACCATGCAGCAATTCAGTGACCTCAATTCTCTCTCTCCTGAGCCCAGGAGGAAAGCCCAGTGTGTATAAAGAGTTTCCGGCCTCCTCCATCTGCCCTAGTTCTGCTGAAAGGATACCATGCCAGAGCAGAGCTCTACTTGATATGGATAGAGGTGGGCAGTGTGGCTGCTCTAAGGGGTCTGGAGGGTAGAGGTCAGGCTGGCTGTAGCCACCCCCGTCTTCAGGTAGAGGGCCCTGCCCAGCAGCAACATCTGGAGTGTGTCAGAAATACAGAAGCTCCCCTCACACCTCAGGAGTTCCCATGGAGCTGAAGTTAGGGAAATCGACACGTCTAGCAGAACCCAAGGTGCGCATTCTGCTACAGTGCTGTGGCCAAGGTAGGAGCGCTTGAGCCGTGAGTGTGAGCTGAGCCACTGAAGGCAGGCAGGAACCAGGAAAATGACCAGAGCAGGACAAACTGTGAGGCTGAAAATCTCTTTGTGGTAGAGATTGATCTTTTCATATCAGCCCTAAGAACTCCACCAACAGGACTTATGATTCCTATGGAATCTCAGCTAGAAACGAAGAGAAATTTTTGTTTCACTCTTTGGAGAAATTTGTTGTAGATTTTTTTAGACACCAAACAATTAGATTTAATAAACGTTTAAATGTGATTAATAAAACTAAAGGTGAAAACTTGCACTCAGCCTCTCTTTCCCCCTGGCAGTTCATATTTTTTAAAGTATTGATTTATTTGAGAGAGACAGAAACAGTGAGTGAGTGAGTGAGTGGGTGGGTGGGTGGGTGAGTTGGGTGGACCTCCTGCCACTGCAAAGGAACTCCAGACACATGTGTCACTTTGTACATCTGGCTTTCTGTGGCTGCTAGGGAATCAAACCTGGGCCAGCAGGCTTTGCAAGAAGTGCTTTTAACTGCTGAGCCATCTCCCCAGCCTACATACTTCTTTATTCATTTTCAAGCAGAGAGATACAGAGACAGAGAGAGAGAGAGAGAGAGAGAGCGCACTAGGTCCACCACCTTGTGGGTCTAGCTTATGTGGGTCCTGGGGAATTGAACTGGGGGCTTTAGGCACTGAAGGCAAGTGCCTTAACCACTGAGCCATCTCACCAGCCCTAAGCCTACATACTTCTTATATAACAGTCCCAAAGTGTATGGCACAATCATTGGTATTTATTAAGAATGAATATGTGGCATTCATCAACAGGCTTCCCTGCCTATTCTTGTGTAGCTGTTATTAAATGCATATGTCATATAGCACAGAGTTTAAAAATTGTAAACTTTTTGCAATAAGCTAATTCTATGAAGAAATAAAATCAAAACTTAGCTCATTTGCAGAAAGTTAAATTGTGTAGTTTATTAGTTACCTTCTTATTACAGTGACAAAATACCTGGCAAAAGCCACATAACTAGGAAGGGCTTACTTTGGCTTACAGTTCAAGGTTTCAGTCCACCATCGTAGAGGAAGGCATGGTGACAGGAAGATGCGGCAGCTGGTCCCACCACACCCACATCCATGGTCAGGAAGCAGAGTGAAGAGTCCTGATGCTCAAAATTTCATCTCCTTTTCTCATTTTCATCCAGTCCAGTGCCCTCAGCCCATAGTGTGGTGCCACCATAGTTAGGTGGGTCTTCTCACCTCAGTCAACCTAATCTAGAAACTGCTCCCAGACATGCTGAGATCACATAGGAATTTTAAGTCCTGTCGGTGAAGTTGTTAGGGCTGATATCAAAAGATCAAGCATTATATCTTATATACCTTAGTGAAGGTACACCAAATCTATTGTAAAGTATGAGAAAGTAAGTTAATATGTATGTTCTGTTATAGAGAAACATTGTTTCTCTTTGATTTTTTATAATGTATAGATATTTACAGAAGGTGAATGAGAATGTTAAAAAAAAAAATCCTAAGCCATCTACCCTAATAGCTAAGATCCTGTTCTCTAAATTTCTAATTAATGTGATGTCAGCTTCATGTATTGAGATGTTTCATCAATTGGCAGATTGTTTTCAATAAATATATGTCCTTAGTGGTCTGTAATGGATAGGCTAATGAAGTGTCCTCTGTGCCTGTCAGAGCTATTGGGAATAATCTTGCTTCCTTCTGGGCAGCTTGCCATACGTCATCTATCTCCTTCGAATTCAGACAGGATGCCCTTCAACACTGTTCCTCTCACCTCTGGACGGAGAACCCAGAGAGACAGAAAGTCAAGCCGCAGCTCATTGATATTAGTGATACCGAAAGTTGTGAAATCTTTGGCTTGCTGTGTGCTAGTCTGTGCTCCATACTGAAGCTCCCTTAACCTCCCCGCACCCGCCCAGCAACCCTTTGTGAAAAGCACTGTTTCTCAACCTCTCCGATCCTTTATGTCACCAATATTTTGGTCTTGCCTCCACTGTCTTCTTATAGATTACATAGATAACACGACTGAGCCCATGTGTTTCATTCATTGTCATTCCCCAGCTCTGCCATACTAGAGAATGAAAAGGAGTAGCATTCTTTGCTGGATGCATCCGGTGGACCAGTGCTGCTCCCTGTGGGGCCTTTGGGTGAGAAGCAGTGGGCACCTGCATGACGTAGAGATAGCGGGAATGACAGCTGGAACTCCTCAGTGAGATGGGATGCACTAGTTTCTCAAGGGCCATACTGTCAGCGGAGTGACTTTATAAAGCAGTGAACAGTTCCTAGCAAAGCTCTAAAAACAAACAAAATCCAGCCTTGTCTCAGTTTTCACAGAAATGGTATAATAGCTAGTTGATACACATATGGGGAAGAAAATGCTTTGTATTCAGGTATAGAATGGATTCAGAGTCTGCTAACTTAGGTCTGATCCAAGCTATCATAGGCAGGGTTCTCGTCTGTCAAGGATGTCTAGTGGGTCACCGTGGGTCCTGCTGCCTGAAGAGCCACCCTAAGTGTTGCATGTCTGACTTGCTCCTGGAAGACATCTGACATCCTGGCAGAACCCTAGTCACTGGCACGGCCACAGCAGTCCTAGAAATCCCAAGGTCTTCTAGGGAATAAAGCCTCCCCATGCCACGAGGGGAATTCAGTCTTGTGACTTGAATCTGAAATATCACCCACAGGTTCGTGCTTTGCATGTTTATTTCCCACACGGTGGGCACCGTTTGGGAAGGACATGGAACCTTTATGACGTGGGCCTGGCTAGAGGTCACTGAAGATGCAGCCTTTAAACATTACACCCACCCATGGTTCCTCGTGTCTGTGGTGATGCGAACAGCATCCACAGTGAACTTCAGCTTCTATGAACTGAACTGTTCCACGCCTTCCCCACCATGAGGGACTGGAACACTCTACAGCCATGAGATGAAATAAAGCTTTCCTCCTTAAAGTGTTTCCGTCATATACCGTGGTCACAGTGACACAAAGGTAAAATACAAGCAGTGTGGCTTTCATCCTTGTTGTTCAGATGTGGCAACCAGAGCTTCAGTGACTTCCCGCATATACAAGGCAGGAAGGAGTGAAGTGGGGTTGTATTCACCGTTCCATCCCCTATCGCTCCGGGCAGGCCCACATTGCCCCAGTAGAATCCAGATGACTTAATTTTGAGTGTCAAAAGGAAAGGGGCTGATTAGAACGCATCACACACCTCTGCCTCATTATCCACCATGCCTGGATTTTTTTGTGTGTGTATAGATACCTAAGGCTCCTCTTTCATCCACTCTCACAAAACAGGAAGCTTGATCTGAGTCCCTTTCCCAAGTCACTCAGTCTATGAAAAGCAGACCAGGGTTTCACACTCTCTGTGACATCAAAGCCAGAGCTCTTGCCCCTGTTCCTGAGAGCTAGAATGAACTCGTACAAGGATACCTTGCTGATACCTTCCACCCACTTCCTCATTTCACTGTTTTTCTTCCTTGCTGCCTGATGACTAAGGTGAGAAAAATCATTAGTTGACCAAACAACACATTTGGCAAAGAGGACACTGTCATACCAAACCAGATTTGTGTTGTTCAGAGACTCCCATTTCAGGGCATTCGAAGAGCACTGAAGGAGGGAACCAGTCACCATTGAGGCTTACTATACACACAGTTGAGAAAGCGTCACGTGGTTTCCAATCAGGACACAGGGAACCCTGCTTTTAACTTTTCTCAAAGTCTGCACCCCACTCGTTTCATAAGGCACGTACTGGTGAAGTTTGAATATTGCCTTTCAAGCATTGTGGCAGTGGCTGAGGGCAGACTTGGGAGGGGCACTCCAGTCCCACAAGGGACAGGTGCTCCTGAGCATGGGTGACAGAGTGTCTGCTTCCCATCTCCAGCCTTGCTCACTCCCTCCTAGGAGTGGGACAAAAGAAGACGTCTTTCACCTTCTATGTAAAGCTTCTGCCTGAATTTCTCCAAGCTTCTGCACTTGTCTTTGTTTCTCATATTAATAAATACTATGCAGCTAATGTTCCCATCTGGCAGGGCAGAGAAAAGAGCAGAAAAATGAAGTTGCGGTTACATCAGTCCAATACTAATGAAGGTGATACCCACTTGGTGTGTAGAAAGGTGGGTCTTTATTGTAGAGTTCTTAATTAAGAACTGCCAAGTGACTAATATTAATTAGGGAACCAGCTGTATCCTTCAGTTTCATGGTATATTTCTTCTTATGAACCTGTGAAGGGAGTGATACTGTGGCTCTTTTAATCAATCAGCCCATGAACAATTATCTGCTAAGTATACTTTGTGGGTACAGGGCCAGGCTATGAGGACAGAGATTTATAAGGTGCTGTCTTTGCATTCAGACCCTCCTCCTAATTGAGAAGTATGCATAGAGGGCCGGTATTCAGACAAGTGGATGCTGCAAGCGGCATAAGCCGAGTATCTAGTTACAGGTGGGAAACTTAGGTGTCTCCCCTTTTGGTATAAGTAATGGGAGGGTGACTTCTCCCAGGCTTTTGGGTGAAAAAGAGGTTGAAGACCAGCTATCAGTTTCCAAAGTTAGAGTTCAAATGCAGGACTGAGACTCAAGGACACTAGTAGTCCAGGTGACTGAGTTGGCTCTATGGAAAAGGGGTAAACTGACCAATGGACAAAGAGCAGTGGGCAGCCCACAAAAACACAAAGGTGGGTGAGAGAACTAAGCAGCATGGGGCCAGAACGTGAAGGATGGCGTGGGGCTGCGATACCCACTTCCTCAGTGCTGTGTCTCTCCACTGTGGGTGATTTTAGTGACTCTGCACACTGCACACACACACACACACACACACACAGACACACACACAAGCCTGGTCAGCTGCAGGAACATAGCACCCTGAACCAGGGTGATGGTTAAGAGGGCACTTAGCTCTGTGCACATCTGCCATGATCTTCCATCTTGTTAGTAAAATTCTGCCTAGAGCAAAAGGCTTATGAAGCACTTCAACCCCCTTAATCCACATTCCTTGGGTCATTGGAACATTGATATGTCGATAGCCAATGATATCTGGTTGCCTGAATCCCTGACAGTTGAAGAAGGATTATGTGATCACTAAGTTATAATGACCCTTTTTCTTTCTTCCTTTGCTTCGTAGAGAGTATTCATGATCACAGGGCTTTTCTTGGGCTGGATTTGTAATCCAGTGTGCAGTTCTCTCTCAGCGTTACACCTTGATGCTCAGGTTGTTGAGCTGCATTTATAAATGTGTGGTTCTCTTTGGTCACCTGCTGGGCACCCTCAGTCCTCTGCAGGTCTCCATGCCGCTTCCTAGATTGCTTGGGTCACAGGTAGCACTTCTCCTCAGTGCAGGGTGCTGCCTGCTCACCTAGGACAAGGCCACTCACCAGCATCTGGATATTATGACAAGTATGGTTCCATTCAGAGGAAAAGAAAATCCTTGGAAGTAGGAATGTCTATGGTTTTCTTTTCAGATTAAACCTGTGGAATTTTGCTAACCTCATGACATTGTCATAAACCTAAAATTGAATCTCTTAAATAGCCATTATGAATGACAATTACCCCCCCCCAAAAAAAAAGAAAGAAAGAAAGAAAGAAAGAAAATAAAATTGAATTAAGCGCATCAACACTCTTCTCTGTGGAAGGGACTTTTCCTTATCCAGACTGCACCTGTGTTGTTATATATATATATATTGAGGTAGGGTCTTCACTCTAGCCCAGGCTGACCTGGAATTCACTATGTAGTCTCAGGGTGGCCTTGAACTCATGGTGATCCTCCTACCTCTGCTCCCGAGTGCTGGGATTAAAGGCGTGTGCCACCATGCCTGGCTTGTGTTGTTATATTTTTCTTTTTTTAATATTGTATTCATTTTCAAGCAGAGAGATACAGAGAGAGACAGAGACAGAGAGAGAGATTGAGAGAATGCACCAGGGCCACACCTTGTGGGTCTGGCTTATGTGGGTCCTGGGGAATTGAACCCTGGACCTTAGGCACTGGAGGCAAGTGCCTTAACTGTTGAGCCATCTCTACAGCCGGTGTTGTTATATTTTCCAATGAATCACTTGTATTCCCAAATTTACTTTCAAGAGAATTTTATAGCAGCATTCTGTCTAATGAATTGCTTCCACCTGCCATTAATAGCCATACACAAGTGGTAGTTAAAGGTTCTAGCTTACATGTGTACATTTTTATTTGTCTCATAGCGCCTCTATGGAAAGCCCTGTTGGGATGGTTTATGGGTGGGATTGAAGCAGTTTGAGGGAAAGAGCCACATATCCCTAGGAAGGTGCTTGGATTGAACTTCTAAATTCTGTTTAGACTAGGAGTTGTCAACCCCAGTACTGGTGATGTTTAGGACCTACCTAATTCTGTTTTCTATTGCCAATAACCCCAGGCTAGGTGTGTTATAAAGAAAAGAGGCTAATTTTGGCTTAGAATTCTGGTCCAGGGTTAAGGAGTTGCATGCTGATGACCTTCTTGGTGGCATAATCCCCAGTGGTACAGAGAGTCACATGGCTACATGCCTAGTCATGTGGTAAAGGCTTGTCCCCAGCTGGAGGTGCTATGGAGAGGCGAGGAACCATAAGGATGCTAATTTCACGGACAGATTAGTCTGCTGATGGAGTCAGCCATAATTTGATAACATTACTGGGAAGTGGTAGAAATTTTCCTGGGTGCGGGAGCGAGGTAAGCCTTTCTGGAGTCTGTTCTGCTTCCTGCTCACTGAGTCTAGCAGCTGTGTGAGGTGCCCTTCTGCCACGATGAATCTGCTTCACCACACGCAAGAGTGCCAGGTGAACACGACCTGAAATCATGCACTTTCTGTCAGGTCTGTCACTGGTGAAAGCTGACAAACACACAGGTCGAGTAACTTTTCAGAGCCACACTGCTGAAGTTGCTATGTTGTTAATGCAGAATATTTGAAACAACCTGTCCTGAAACAGGAATGGTGAATCTGTCAGTTTCCTTGTTTATTATTGTTTTCAAGTACCTTGCTTCAAAACCTTGCTACGAATAATACCGGTAGAAGTTATGTTAATTGGATGTTTCTGTGCTTCTCAGAGTTTCATTTTTACTCTTTTGAATTACTTTGTTTGTTTGCTTTGGAACATCTCTAGATACCCTCAAACTGTCTCTGTATCCCAGGCTGCCCACACCCCTCGGATCAGCCTCCCGAGTGCTGGGTTTACAGTTGTGTGCCACCTTCCATAGCTCCTCTTTTGAATTTCTTAGTGGGTCATAATAAATTTCGACTTCCTTCTAAATGAAATGTATGTTAAAATGAAAGATGATACTGTTATTTCTTTTTCTCTATAGTTCTGTACCCCTAGCCTATATATGTACAAATATGTGTCCATACCTCTGGGCTCAGTGATATTTCAAAGTCACTTTGCCATGTCTGTAGGCCAATAGTTGACCTGCCACTTCTCATCCAAAGAAGCAGGCAGAATATTTTCTGGGGTATCTAGATTAAATCCCGTTTGAAGGAAAGAAGGGCAGTTTATCTGCAGTGTTTTTCTTGTGTTTTTGCGTTGCTAGGGATGGAACCTAGGACCTATACTCAACAAGTATTCTGCCACTGAACTACATTCCTAGCTTCTACTTTAATGTAAATGCCTCTGGAATGTGCTGAAGCTTTGCTGAAAGGTGCAAGGAATACATATATTCCGTGATTGGTTTCTTCTTAGCAAGTATTTGTGCTGCTATCCAAGAATAGAAGCTGGCAGTGGGCCAAGTTACCTTTGGCTCTTTGCCTGGTAAGGGCTCATAATGGATAAGACTGAGGTGAAAACGTGGCACACTCTGTCACACACTGCCAAGTGGGTATATGTATGCAACTACATGAGTATTATCTCAAAGGACATTATTTGACTTAAATGTCCTTCCATCTATGCCTTCGTATTCACTTTTAGTCTCAATGTTTTCAGTTGGAGTACCTTGATAATTATTTTGAATATTGCATTCACAAAGATCGTGCTCAGAAAAGTCCTAGGTATAATCCTCATAACCACTCTGCTAGGTGGCAGTTGGAATTTCCACTTTATATATAGGTAAAATGAAGCTGGACCAGATGAGTGATTCCTGCTCTGTGGTTCTGTATGGCGATATATAGTGGGTCCTCTTGAATTGGGGTTTGTTGTACTGCCTAAGGGCACTTTCTTTGGGCTTCCCTAGGTAGTTGTTCTTATCAGAAACCCTTATTAGCAGGATGTGACACAGGCCATAATCTCAGCTACTTGGCTGGCTAAGTCAGAAAGATTGCAAGTTTTAAATTCAAGACCAGCCTGGAAAACATAGCAAGATGCTGTCTCAATAATAAACACAATAAAAAGTTGGAGGCATATCTCTATGGTAGAGCACTTCCCTGACATGCAAGAGACCCTGGTTAAAAACTTCAATCCTGCCTTGTGTGTGTGTGTGTGTGTGTGTGTTGATTTAATATCTAGCTGAAACTAGATACTGATTTTTAGATTATTTTTGCTTATTGCTATTTTGGTGTGTTATACTTAATTTGAATGTGATGTATTTAATGATATATATCTATGCATTAACTACTCTAGGTAGTCATTTCCCTTAAGTACAGGAGAACCTTATTTACCTTCTTGTTACTCTTTTTGAATTTCCTCTTCTTAGTGTCAGAGTGCATAGATTTTATCCCAACTTCTTCTGGACTGACTTCCTTGCCCTTATTTTTAACTCTTTTTTTTTTTCTAGCCTTGATTCTATTTACCCTTCTTGCGAGTATCATGGAATCTAGCCTAGTGGCTTTCTACTATAACCCCCAGATCCCAAGGAGCAGGAGCCTGGCCTGGTATGGGATTAATTAAGGTATTTGCCAGTGCTGTGATCTTCCTGTTCACCAGTACATATCCTCCTGTCTTCAACAGAAGCACCTTGTCACATCTGGCTTAGAGAAAAAAAAAATAAAGAGGGTTTAAGGAAGCTATAGATATTTTCATTAAAGTTTCTTCTCAGCTTCTCTCTGATATGTGTCAAGAAAAAAGCCTAGTAAGAGAAAATAAGGCATTCGTGGAGGATGCCTGCCTGCCTGCATACATTTCAGCTCATTGAGCTCGATTCCCTAAAAAGGGACATTCCCAGCCAAGTTTTCCCTAAAAGATACCCAACAGAAATCCTGGATCTGGTACTTGTTGGTGCTGTTTTCTTAGCATTAATATTTTAGATCATTCTCTAACATTCTGACAAGCAAGATCAAAGCTAGTAAAAACTAGCCATGCCCTGATGGGCTGAAGCCCCATGCCCAGAGTGTTTCTGGCCAAAGGGCCAATGCTTGGCACAAATCCATGAGGTCTCCATGCCTTTGTGCTAGGCAGTGACCACTAAGCCATGAGGTGACATGTCCTTGGTGATTCGCAGCCTACTTACCAGGAGCTCCCAGAGCACCAAGCAGAGTGGAAATTTGCTCTCGTGCCTAATATACAACGTGCCAAATGAATTTTGCATATTGGCTTTTTTATAATATAGGCATTCTAGCTTTTCCTCACTGGTGTGTCTTTTGGAGTTTGTGTCCTTTAAAGTAGCCAGAGGGGGAATGACTGTAATATAAGCAGAGTGGTGTTTGCAAGAGAGAGCTTTAGGAGAGGCGACAATGATTTTGGAAACATTCTGGGTATTGAATTGAACAAAGAATTACTGTGTCTGGGAAAAAAAACAGAAACACGTTGTTAATTCTTTTAGATTTGGGCTTGGAGAACCTTAGAGTGGAAGATACATAGAAAGGAAAATAGCAAATTAAGGGGACAAATAAGCAGAAGAGAGAGGAGGGAAGCTGTCTGCTGGCATCAGCAGAGCACACATAACCAGTGTCTGATGCATTTCTTTAAGAATCCGTGTGTTTGCAAATTTCTCCATTGCATCTTAACAAAGTGTAATGTGAGTAACGAAGAGCTGACTAGTGAACATAGTTGGATGAATTCCCTCAGTACTCCTGAAATATAACAGAGCTAGGAGCAGTGTAATGAAAAATAACAGAAGAGTAGCTAGGGGCTTAACTTATGATCAGTGTTCATTACAACAAATGACACTTTCACTGCAGAGTTTCCATAAAGATTATTGGCTCTTACGTAATGTGTGTCCCACCTGAATAGATTCCAGAACAGCTTAGCCTGTGAATGGAAGGGCTGGAGCAAGAGGAGGACTGAAGATGTATTCAGCGCCCTCCTCACTTCTCAATTAGTACTGGAAAGTTGCCCATTCAGAACCCTGAACAGAGCAAACTGGAGCCTTCTCTCTGGAAGACTCCCTGAGTGTCTCTGGCATGGACTAGCAAACATGGTTCTGTTATTCTGTTCAGTGAAGTCCAGGCTCAGAGAGTGACTAAACATGTTGGTAATTTTATATCCAAGGACCTTCTGTATGTTCTCTACCATGTGCTATTTTCTTCAAGCATACATAATACAACTTTTTAAAAATATCTCTTTGGAAAGAAACTGTGTTTTGTGTAAAACTTTGTGCAGGCAACCATAAGGCATTTTGCAATTCTGTGGATTCACCCAAGTTTAGAATGGACAACCCAAGTTCTCAGCACCATAGCCTGGCTTATGAGCATCTGTTTGGTATTTGCTAAGTCCTCAGTACTTCATGCTATTTCATCCTCACAACAGCTCTACAAGGGATGCACCATTGCTATCAATCCTCTTTTACAGATGAGAAAGAACTCTGAAGCTAGACAACTTGTCCAAGGTTAACTCAGCTACCATGAATAATAGTGGAGGTTCAGAAAAGCTATCTCTCGGACTGGTGCTGAGCACGAGGAAACATTCTCCTCCTCCAATTCCCTTTGTCTCAAAGCAAACTACTCTATCTAAGCCTTGGCTTCAAATCAGATTCTACAAGGAAGAAGAAGATGACTTGTTTTGCATTTGAAAAATCAATTTAAAAAATCAATTCAGTGAGCAAGAGTTCCCCTAGGAGAAGGTTCCTTGCCAGTGTTAGCCAGAGGTGCCTAGCAGCCTTCACTGATTTGGAAGACACAAGCCAAGCGAAGAAATACAACAATGTCAGAGGGTGAGGAGGTGTCTGGCTGCAAGGAGAGAAGCAAAGGAGCATCTGGGTGTAAGTCAGCAGTTGTCACAGACAGTAGACAAGTCTTTGCCTCTCACTCTTCGAATAGGTTTCAGTACTTCTTTGTGAATTCATTTCATAGAGTAAATACTTCAACAAGAAATTGGAATGAAATATAGTGAATTCTGGTATAACCAGCAGGTTCAATATTTGTACCCCCCGTATCATCTAAGTTGCTTTTCACCGTCAGTAAATTTGACTGTGATGTCCCATCTCATGGGTGCCTACGTGCTGATCTGTGGATTCTCCTCAGTTGGAGTCGGTTGTTCCAGGACATTGCTTCTGTGTGTGTGTTCTTTGAGATCTTCCATCCACGGAGCCATAATCTCGGCCTGGGAGGAGCCTGTACACACCCTGCTCCTCTGGCATCTCCACCTCACACTTTTACTTCCACCTCACTCTCACCATCTGCATTTAGAAGATTCTAACACCTTCCAGGGGTGTTTTGTGGGTGAGATTCTTCGATGAAGCACTTGAGATTCTTGGATGAAAGGGGCTGTTGTGACAAGTTGCAGCTCTTCCCACCCCACCCACAGTCACAGTTTTTGCCTCTTGGGGGCATCAGCCAGTGAAACTCCAGCCTGGGAGTCAGGATCATCCCAGGCCCCCTCCTGGCCGCCTTGCTGGTGCCTGGCGTCCTCTAATGGATCTTAACTCACTGCAAACTTTGACCACAAATGCCTGTCTTCTTAATCCATTCTGATCTTGCAGACCATACATTTCTCTGATTGTATAAAACCTGGCTGAGGAGATGAATCAGTCAGTCAAATGTTTGCCGCACTAGCTTAAGAACCTAAGTCTGTATCCCAGTACCCACATAGATGCCAGGTGGACGTGGCAGCCTGCCTGTCATCTCAGTGCAAGAGGCAGAGACAGGGGATCCCTGGGACAAGCTGTCTAGCTACACTAGCTGAATCAGCGAGCCCTGGGTTCCAATGAGGCACCCTGCCTCAATTCACAATGTGGAGAATGATCAAAGGAAGGTACTCAGTGTCAGCCTCTGACCTCCATGTGCATGCACACAAACTATGCACATGGGTGCCTACACACATGTAAACATACAGACACAGACCTGTGCACACCACACATACAATCTCCAAGGAAACAGATGACAGATACTAAATCTGTTGAGTATATTAAGGCTTATAGTATTACCTGAACTTTCCGTCCTCCATTCTTTTGAGAGTATTTTATTTAATAAAAGTCAAAACAAAAAGGAAGGTGGAATTTAAAACCCCATCTTTTGTGCTGTAGTGATGTCTCTTCCATTGTTCCTGGGACAATTGGTTGGGTGTCCCTGAGAGTGTGCCCTGTTCCCCAAGAGCTGGGCTTTTGTACCCTGTCACACTTTGTGTCACTAGTGAGACAGTGAACATAAGGAAATGTTTCTTGGCTAAGGCATTTCATCTCATCTGTCATCTAGTCCACATTGTTGGTGACCTGTGTGCCAGGCACTGAAACCTGAGAAATAGAGGAGATCTAGACATAGCCTCACTCCCGACAATTATGACCCAGCCCGGCAGTCACCACATAGCTGGATACTTTGGATAGATCCTACTAAGTGGTAGGGCTTTTATTCAGTCAACAGACATTTCTAGTGTGTC
Source organism: Zapus hudsonius (assembly GCA_004024765.1). Lineage (NCBI taxonomy): Eukaryota > Metazoa > Chordata > Mammalia > Rodentia > Dipodidae > Zapus > Zapus hudsonius. The sequence goes on along the minus strand of PVHP010008651.1, from coordinate 9,385 downwards.
CTACAGTCCATGAGTCCAAATACCTGAGAATAATCAACTTCGGGAAGATTTATTTGGATTTACGGTTTGAGTATGTAAGCCCATCGTGGTGGGGAAGGCATGTTAGCAGGAGAGGCTTGGTGGTGGAAGCAGGGAGAACAGTGGTAGAAGAGGGCAAGAGAGGACCTGGACTGTGGGTGTCTGCTTGCTGCCTCTGCTTCCTTGTGGAGATAGAATCCCTCCAGGGTGTGAGCAGGACTGCCTCCTGGGTGCCTGCTGGAGCTACTGCCCTAGTTTCAGTGGGTGACCACCATTTTCATAGGTTTTCTTTGTGTTTGTAATTCTGTGCACTTACAGTTTAGCCTGCTGGGCTGGGAGCTCTGCTGGTGTATTTTGGGCGATTTGTCTTGTTTCTGCTTTGTTCCATTTTGTGTTGATTTTTATCACTTAGTACAGAGGACAATCTTACTTCACGTATATTCAGGTTTGCGGGTGGTACCTTACTTTTGCTTCACCTGTCATAATCTCCATACTGGTAAATTTGTAATAGCAGAACATGAAATTTAAGGTTGGTCATATAATATGAACAAAATAACTTGTGGGGTTGTATATGTATATATATATGTATATATATATATATATATACATATATATATGGTGTTTGTATCCAGCTAACCTTATGTTCCGAGGTCTATCTGAAAATTATTATTTTGTTTTTGAAAGCTAGATTAGTTAGTGAATTTTCATAATAGTGATTCTAAGGACAATTTTATTTGTTTTCCAAAGTAGGTCTCTCTCTAGCCCTGGCTGACTTGAAATTCACTATGTAGTCTTAAGGTGGCTTCAAACTCATGATGATCTGTCTACCTCTGCTTCCCGAGTGCTGGAATTAAAGGTGTATACCACCACGCCTGGCTTGAAGAATAATTTTAAAATGAGTAAATTGCCCATAAAATAGAATTCCCCTGCCTCATGTCTCATATTTATAAATAAGCTTGTTTATCTTTGCATATTGCAAATAAAAACATATATAGTTGGGTCTCTTTTTAACCTAGAGAAATGCCAAGTGTTACGATAGTTCTTTCTTTTCATATATCAGATAGATAGATAGATAGATAGATAGATAGATAGATAGATAGATAGATAGATAGATAGATAGATAGACAGACATGAAATCAATCAGAGAAGGAGCTTGTTTGGGAAACTTCCCAGTGCCTTGGCTTCCTTTCACCAAGTTTAGTCTGGAAATTGCAACATTTAGCAATTTGCAGTTTAATTTTAAAGGATTACCTCTTTTGTTAAATGCTTAAGCAGGGAAGCAAGTTACAGTTATTGATTTTTCTCTACATGTATTCCGTGAAAGCTGTTTTTGCTCCTTCCCCAGGGGACATACCTCCTGAACTGCAGGCTTGCCAGTGACAGCTTGGACCTCTGATACATAACCAAAGACCTTGCCTAATATCCTTGTGACTGCTCGGGGAATTTTTATTAAGTCAAAGCATCATTAGAGTAGACAGGATGATGGAGTTTAATGAGGATCTTTTGTGCATAATATTGTTAATTTTCCTTTTCTAGAATCCACATTTCTCTCCTCCAGTGGGGCAGAGAGCGAGTCTGGAATGTGTGGAGTATTTTCAAATCTATCTCCAATCTTAAATTGTATTTTGGTACAGCTTCATATCTGTGTTCAAGCAGCTATACATCCTTTTCGGCTATTTGTATAAATGCTGCTAGCACACATATATTTGTGCTTTCTCTTACTCTGTGTGTTTGGAATGGAGAACAGTGAGAATAAACATGGAGAAGACCATGAAAACCCCATGTTGCCATTAGTGAATTCACAGAACTGTCTCTCGGCAAATCCCTTGCCTTTGAATTCATGAAACTTCTCTTAGTAATAGGATCATGGTTATATTTTTGTTCTTTAAGACTCAGCAATTTATGTGCTAAGATTCTGCTGCCAGCCCTTCATAGCTTCTAGATGGGATAAACTTAAAGCAAATGCTTATTAATAATCTAGACTTCACATTCTGTCTACAGATTTATTTGTGGAGATGTTAAATTTAGCATCCCATCGTCAGATTACAGATTATAAGCAAAATTACTTCTCTTCATTATTTTTGCTGGCCATCTACTTAGATTTTATAAATGGTTCTTTTCTTGGTCTGTATAAGGACTTTCCATGGAAACACCAAAAACAACAGTAGGGAGGCATATGACACAAGCAAACGACTTCAGAGCAGCATATTGTACCTCTCATATACCTGGCATTCCGAAACACAATATTTACACGGAACACAATGTGTTTCTAGCGGTGCCTTGAGTATAAAGGATACAAAAGAAGTAGTAAACTCTACACTCCCTGCTCTCAAGAAAATGGTCGCCTTATTAAGAAAACAAAATTGAGAAATCCAAAATGATGAGAAACAAGATAACAAGTCAAGTTTCAGTTTTGTAGTAATTACCTAAGCGGGTTTGATGCGCCAGTTTCCTGTTTGTACAGTAAGGTTTAGCAGGACTCCCCTCCTTGGATGGAGGGAAGTGGATAATGAGTGTGTGGTGCTGTAGGTGAATGTGGTGTTAGTTAGCAAGGCACTCGGCTACCTTGAAATATCAAACCCAGGCTTGGAACCACTGCATGTCATCAAGGACTCAATGGGGAGACCTTTGTAGGTCCTACGGAACTTCTAGAAGGTAAAACTGGGGTGGGAAATGGAGGAAGCTATGAAAGACCTCAAAATGTGAATGAGATGTGACTTGTAGAAAGGACCCACACTGGCATTCTAGATCAGCCAAAAATCAAAACACAGGCCTTAAATGAATGCTGGTTGGTGGAAACACTAATATGATATAACACATTTTAATTTTTCCAAAACCCCAATGTGCAGAATTAGATTCATGGTTTGAGCATATTGGTCCATCATGGTGAGGAAGGCATGCACCCAATGCGCATGCCAGTCTGCAGGCCAGCAGTCTGCCAGGTACACAGTGTCCACGTTCCAATGTTACAGTTCAGACAGCAGACATGCTGGACAGCTCATAGTTGTCAGAGCCCATCCTGGATCCATCTTTCCTAGACTCCAGGCTGCCTGCCTCGATCCGGTCTTTCTTCCTGTACCTGATTGTACACAGGGAGACACAGGTATATTTCTTTAGCCCTACGTGGCATGTGTCATTGCTGCCCTGTGCCAGGGACCAGGCTGGTATTCAATCCAGGAGGCACAGTGCTGTTTCCCATGCAAACACTAGGAAGAGGTTATTCTGCCATTCAAGTGTAAAAAGCACATTTGAGGAAACAAGGTAACAATGTCAAGGAATCCAAAAAGGGAAGGACCCATTGTCATAATCTAATGGCCATGTGTCATAGTCAGCCACACATCACTGGGATGAATCTCCAAACCAGACACAGTTATGGGAGGAAAGGATTTTTTGAAGCTACAGATCCAGGGGAAGTTCCATAATGGTGAAAGAGGCTGGTCCCCTTTCACAGGTCCAAGCAGAGAGAGAGAAAAGCTATCACCAACACCACACACACACACACACACACACACACACACACACACACGGACACGGACATGGACACGGACACAGACACACCAACAAAACAGACAGGGGGAAGGAAGAGATTTCCTTCTCCTTATATAGCCATAGGGTGGGGTCTTGCAACCCTCTCCCAGACTTGTTGACGTCCTGAGTCTCTGGAATTTCCTTCCTGTACTGCCCTCCCAGGAAAGGATATTTGTTTCTAGCTAACATGATTTCCTAATTCCCCTGAGTATCCTTTTTCTCTGTTTAATTTGAAGGAAATATGCTATACAGTGCTCAAGATTACTGTGGATTGTTAACAGTCAAGGTGACAACAAAACTAAAGCATCACAGCCATGTGACAGGTCTGAATTAGTATAGGACACAAAAGTGGGGATAATACTGTCACAGGATGATGGAAATGAGAAGAAACTAAGTAGTTTCAAGTGGCTAATTAACTGATTGAATTATTAACCTTTATTTTTGCATGCATTGTGTCTAGAGTACATGCATGTATGTATGTGTGTTTATATATGTGAGGATACCTGGGGGGTGCAAGTGTGTGTGTGTGTGTGTGTGTGTAGGCCAGAGTACATCTGATATTATCCTCAGCTATGATGTACACCTCTTTTTCAGATGTTCTTCCATTAACCTGGAACTCAGCAGTTAGGCTAGACTGCCTTGCCAGTGAGCCCCGTGCATCTGCTCTCTGACTCCCCAGCACTGGTATTACAAGCCACCATGCCTGGCATTTGCATAGATACTGGAGCTCAAACTCGGGTTCTCACATTTGTGAAAGTAGCACTTTACCCACTGAACCATCTCTGTGGCCAGTATTCTAAGCCTTTTGAAAATCTGACGAGAGCTACTGCCCAGACACATGCACACAGCTCTGCTTGAAATTTCCAGCTCTTCCATGATCTCAAGCTGAGAATTTCTGCTGCAAAAGAAATTTGTCTCAGTGACTATTATATCAACTAAAGAGTGATGTAGATGGCAAAATGATGTCAGCATTTGATCCTAGACATCGGTAGATTTGAAGGGTCAGACCTGTGGGAACCTGGGAGGGGGCTTCATCTGGGTTATTGAGTCTTACACCTGAGTTTCCAAGTGTGTTGAAGAGGATGGTGACTTGGAAAGCTGTGGCTCTGATATAATCAATGGAGCTATAAAACTAGTTGTTCTTTCTGGGGGAGAGATTACAAAGAGACAAAAGCAGAGACACAGGAATGAAGAGGACTCCAGAGAGATGGTAAGAACCAGGACAATGCCTTGTAGGAAAGAGAGACAATGTCCCTCAGTGGTCTTCCTGTTACAGTGAAGGGATGAGGTGATAGGCAGGCTATGGTAGGATTCAACTGAAACAAAACACATGGGTTTTTTCCCAAGACTGAAGGTGACCCCCATAGATAAAACTCATATATCAATAAGAGAAAAGCCATACATATCATATTGCTTAATAAACATTCTTGTTGCAGATGAATTCCAATATGGTGGTCTGTAGTTTTGGCAGGAGTTGTCAGTTTCATGGTCCTTGCTGTGGTGTCTGCAGCTGTGCTGACAATACCCCACAGGAAGTGCAGTGGTTCCTCCAGGCTGGTCTTTTCAGGGTGTCTTCAGCTGACAGCGCAAGATATGGCCCCTCTTAATTTCACCCTTATCCTTTGCAGATGAGAACAGAGAGCCCTGTGTGCCTGATCAGGGCTGGGTCCTCACAGCTAAGAGATGCCACAGAACCTTTGAAAAGGGCTTTAGTGACAGGAGTTCCTGAGCATGGTGGATACTTGCCTATCACTTTCAAGTGCTCATTGTTGGCTTTTTCTCAATCTTTAACAAACCTCAAATTTCATAAGAGATTTTCTAGGACTGCACAACATGTCCCCTCCTCTACATGGGTTATGTACTTTGCCCCCTGGCGGCTGTAACCTCATGGGTGACCCTGAACCATGCTTCAAGGTAACAGTCAGCTGGCAGTACATACTGGTACCCTTCCAAAGGGGACCCAACCCCAAAGCATATGGTCACAACTTAGGTTCCAGACCATACTTGTGGTGGAGGTGGGGTGATCTGTGTGTGGAGAAAGAGGAGGAGGAGGAGGAAAAAGAGAAGGAGGAGGAGGAGCTGGCCAGATAGATTGAGTCTTGGAGGTTTTTGAGATATTGAAAGTGGTGACTGATATTCTAGAGTATCACTGCCAGCATGGATAAGATTATGTCTCATGTCTAAGTCCATCTTTCCTGGAGCCCTCCAAGGTTACTAGGAATCTTCATCTTCATTTTGCAGGTGAGACCATCAGACAGTGGGGACTTAGTGACATTTGGAATTGAACAGAGTGCACAATGAAGAGATGAGTGTGACTCGGGGACTTTTCTGTGGGAATCCACAGGGTCCAGTGTCTTGATAAAGCAGAGCAGGTGCCACCTAAGCAGAGAAAATAGAGGGAAAGTGACAGTAATGTCAATGTCTGAGGGATGACTGAGATTCATCCAAAGTCACGAGGTGAGAAGGAGCATGACAAGCAAGGGAAGCTCAATTCTCCAAGACCCTAAGAGGCAAAAAAGGAAAGCACAGTAAGATAGGGGGAAACTGGATTGTCTAGAAGGCGAGATTCACGTGGAAGGTTGTGAGCTGTATTAATCATGTTGTTTTCTAGTTAGTTGCTTTGACATTTTGGAGCACTTGCTCACCTCCCAAGGCTAACTAATTCTACAGAAGGCAAGCAGTTTGTTTGTGACCAGCCTCCATATAAAACCAATCAGCATGAAGCTCGCAGAGCTAGGTCACCCTGGGGCCAGGTCCTAGATGAGAGCCTGCCAGAAGTTCGTGGACTCTCCATCCTGAGCTTGGTCAGGCTTGTCTGTTGTTCTGTCAGCTCTGTTCCTTCAGCTCTGGCTGTACTTTCTCCTCTTCTTCAGCCTTCTGACCCATCCTGAGGCTTCCCTGTGCTGCCCTGTGGGGCCAGGTGTACTCCCCTCCTCTTAGTAACCACGGGTAATAAAACTACTTGCAGTGGCACCTGCTTCTCCATGTTATCAAGCCATTCATCTCCACAATCTAAATCCATAGTCAGAGCATGGACCACCAGCGTTCCCTTCCAAGAACAGGAGACAGGGGCCATTGGGTCTAACTGTGGTAGAGAATGGACCGTTGACTTGTTTATACTTCTGGTAAAAGAAGCACCCTTTTTTCCCTTTGGGGTACACCTTGCTCTTTCTGTTTCTCAATATATTGCTACCACAGGAGCTTTCTTCTTTTCCTAATGAAATAGATCAGAATCCTCAGGGATGTCCTGATGGTCCCAGAGAGGTTCGTTCACCGTGTCTATTCCTGCTGCTGCTATAACAAATCACCATGGACTTACTGGTGAAAACAAAGAAGTAGTACGTTATCATTCTGAATGTTGAAATACCTGAAATCAGTGTCCATGCAGCACTGCGTCCTCGGGAGCCTTGGAGAAGAGTGCTTCCTCGCTCTCAGCACTTCTGGAGGCTGACTGTGTGCTTGGTGTGTGGCCTTTCGTCTCATCACAACTCCAACTCTGCCTCTTTCTTGTTAGGACTGTCTCATAATCCAGAATACCTTCCCAGCCCCAAGTCCTTAACACATACATCTGCAGACTCTCTTTTGCCGCATGAAATATACATTCACAAAATCAAAGGTTAGGATGCAGTGACTTCACAGGCCTCTGCTCCGCCTGCCAGTTAGCAAATAGAAACCCCATAGCTGACGGTGGCATGTTAACTGGAAGAACCAGGAACGATGCTGAAGGCTTCAGTCCCCAAGACACTTGTCATTACTGCCCTGCAGGTGGGACTGATGGCTCTGTGTAGGCCAACTCTCATCTGCCCACCCAGCGGGAGCAATGAAAGAATCACACAGGGGACAGCAGCGTCACCCAGCCCTGAGATGACTCACTGAGGAACTAGGTCAGTGCATTTAGCTCGGCCTTAGTTGCTTTCTTCAAAGAGGATTAAAACCTTTCTTTCTGGAGGTGTTTGGAGATTTGACATTGATAGAGAATACCGTGCTATTTTTCCAAAGCCCTAATGAAATAAGGTAGTCATGTTATTGTTTCATTACTCTAAGCATAACCCCACATTAATCCTAGTTTTCAAAAGCATGCATGCCTGCTTCCGGATAGACTTGCCCATGATGCAGCTTATAGCCATCCTGTGAAGAAAATGCATCCTGATTTTACAGTTGAAGAAACTGAGGCATGGGAAGAGGAAGGGGTGGAAGTTGCTGAGCATTTGCCTAAAGTCAAAAGCAAATAAATGTAAAATCTCAGGTTTAAACCTTGATGGTAACAGTCTCCTGCTTGGTCCTTTGTCGTGACTTGCTGTATAGCCCCAGAAAGTACAGGCTCTCACAGTGAGGTCTGAGTATACAAGGCAGAAGCCAAAACACTGGAACATTCTAGTTCCTCTTAAATGAAAAGGAACCCTGCTGAGTGCCAAACAGCTTCTGCACCTCCTCTGAACTGCCTGCTGAAGTCCCACATCCAGGGCCACCACCCCTCTAGGAAAAGCCTTCCTTGTGCCTACTGTGTCTCTTCCCTTCCGCGACCTCATTGTTGACACCCGTCCCTAATACCCACTCACTGAGTTCCAGGTGTATTTTGAGCCTTGCTCATCATTATGACAGAAGCAAGCTAAGGGAGGAAGGATTGATTTGGCTCAGTTTCAGGGACTATCAGTCCCTCATGGCATGAAAGGCACAGCAGTTGGGGCAGCACCTCCATGGATGCAAGCGCCTATGGCAGACCTTGGCAGATCAGGAAGCAGAGAATGGGACGGGAGGCAGAACTGTCCCTAGAAGCCCATGTCTGCCAGCTCAGCCTCATGTCTCAAAGTTTCCATATAATCACCTCAACAGTGTCATCAGCTAGGCACCCACTGTTCATACTCATGACCCTGAGGGAGAACATTTCACATTAAAACCATCATACATATACATGAACTGTGGTTTTAAATTTATGTCTATTTTCATAATGTATCAACTTTATATTTTTAAAATATATATATTTATTTGAAAGCAGAGAGAGGGGATGGATACACCAGGATAACAGCCACTGCAAATGAACTCCAGATGCATGCACCACTCTTGCATCTGGCTTTACCATAGGTACCAGGGAACTGAACCTGGGTCATTAGGCATTGCAGGCCTTAACTGCTGAGCCATCTTTCCAATCCCAACTTTGCATTTTTAAATAAAGAATCAACAATTTTTTATAATGTATGAAGTTTGAGTGTCAACAAATACATTTCACTTTATTTTGTGGAGGCAAGAGGCTCGAAAAGACACGCGAGGCTGTAAGAAAGCTATGTAACTGAATCCACGGAGACTGTAGGAGCACTTGTGAATGAATGAATGAGTCGATGCACAGAGTGAGACCATGGCTTTGTGCCAGGTGAGAGGGTTACGAGGACTACAGGTATTCAGGGGATTTATGCCAAAGCATGAAGTTCCTGAGCAATAAGTCCATGACCTCGAGTAAATCAGCCTCCTAAGAGGAGGGGGCAGGTGATCAGGGGAACGTGAGGACTATAATGGATAGCTGTGCTTTCGTTCAGTGTTGCTTCTATCTGATTGGTGTATCTGGGAGGGAATACTTAGGTGTACAGGGTTAAGATGTGGATACCACTGGCAACTGAGGGCAGCAAAAGAGGTAAGATTGGACTTAGCGTTTTCTTCATCATAGCTGTTAGTTCTTTTTTTTTAAATATTTGATTTATTCATTTTCAAGCAGAGAGATACAGAGAGAGAGAGAGAGAGAGAGAGCACCAGAGCCACCACCTTGTGGGTCTGGCTGTTAGTTCTTTATCTGGATTATAGGACTCCCAGGCATGTGTCCTACTGTCCAGGCTACTGTATTCATTAT
>PVHP010008650.1:0-52541 GCA_004024765.1 Zapus hudsonius | reverse complement strand
CATTTTCACTTCTCCATCTATCAGGAGGGATAACTTTGCTGGGTACTGTAGTCTAGGTTGAAAGCCATACTTCTTTAGGGCCTGAAAAGCATTATTCCAAGCCCTTCTGGCTTTCATGGTTTCTAATGAGAAGTCTGAGGTAAGTCTGATGGCTTTTCCCCTGTAAGTTACTGTCTGCTTTCCTCTAGCAGCTTTGAGTGTTTTCTCTTTGCTTTCTATGTTAGGCATCTTGATTAAAATGTGTCTTGGAGAATTTCTCTTCATGTCAAGTCTGTTTGGGGTCCTCTGGGCCCCTTGAAAGTGGAATGGACTTTCTCTTGTTAGATAGGGAAAGTTTTCTTGAATAATTCTGTTGAAGATATTTCCTTTGCCCTTAGCCTGGGCTTCTTCTCCCCCTGGGATCCTGATGATTCTAATATTGGTCCACTTTATTGTATCCCATAGATCCCTCAAATTGTGCTCACTTGATTTCTTGAATTTATTGAAACCTATGACATCCTTATTAATTCCTTCGGATTTGTCTTCTACTTCTGAAAGTCTGTCCTCCAGATTATCAACCCTGGGACTGAATGATTCAAGTGAGGGTTTTAGTATTTCTTCTTGATTTTTGGTTTCTGCTATGATTTTATTAATAGCCTCTAATTCTTTGGTGAGATCCAATTTCCAATCTATTTTTGTTTTTGCTTGGGATTCCTGATAATCATTTTTTAGTTTTCTTAAGTCCTCATCAAATTTAATTAATTGATTGTCCAGCTCTTCCCTTAGTTGATTAATCTTTAATTCACTTAATGTGTTTCTGAATTTGTTCATATTTCTCTCCATCGAATTCAGTCTGGAGTCTATGCTTGAGTAGGAATGTTTGATCTCATTCATGTCTTTTCTCATAATTTCCATATCAGCCCTTAACTGCATCATATCTGCATTGCTGTTGTGGTCAGGAGTCATATTGTTCTCTCTCTGCAATTGTGTATGAGCTTCTTCCACTTCCTTGCCACTTTCGTGTTCCATAATGGGACTAGGGACCCTGGTTTGGGAAGTTACGTTTTTCCTTTGGCTTCTGCCCATGCCCAGATAGAGAAGTGGGGCTCAGTGGTCCCGAAGCTGATGAGAGGCTGGGCGGGCCTTGATCCTGAGCCTGGATCCCAGTCAGGCAACCAAACCTCCACGAAGAGACAACCCCTTCCCTCTCAAATAGTGGAGAGGACCACCTCTGAGGACCGGCTGCTCCCACGGGAAAGCCTCTCAATTGGTACTAAGGACCGGGAATCTGCCATGAGGGGACAAAGTCAGGGCCTGAGGTGTACAGGCAGGGCACAGCTGCTGGCTCCCCTGCAGAGCCGGGAGCTGCCGGGAACCCACAGTGGTTCTGAAGCTGAGGAGAGGCTGGGCGGCCCCAAACCTAGGCCTGTATTCCAGACAGACACCAAACCTCCATGGAGAGACAATCCCTCCCCTCTCAGATAGTGGAGAGGACCACCTCTGAGGACCGCCTGCTCCCACGGTGAAGCCTCTCAATTGGTACTAAGGACCGAGAATCTGCCACGAGGGGTCAAGGGCAGGGCCTGAGGTGCACAGACAGGGCACAGCTGCTGGGTCCCCTGCAGAGCCAAGATCTGCCAGGAACTGCAGTGGCTCTGTCGCTGAGGAGAGGCTGGGCGGCCCCAATCCCGGGCCTGTATTCCAGACAGACCCCAAATCTCCGCCGAGAGACAATCCCTCCCCTCTCAGATAGTGGGGAGGACCACCTCTGAGGACCGGCTGCCTGCACGGGGAAGCCTCTCAATTGGCGCCAAGGACTGGGAATCTGCCAAGAGGGGACAAAGGCAGGGCCTGAGGTGCACAGGCAGGGCACAGCTGCTGGGTCCCCTGCAGAGCCAAGATCTGCCAGGAACTGCAGTGGCTCTGTCGCTGAGGAGAGGCTGGGCGGCCCCAATCCCGGGCCTGTATTCCAGACAGACCCCAAAACTCCGTGGAGAGACAATCCCTCCCCTCTCAGATAATGGAAAGGACCACCTCTGAGGACCAGCTGCTCCCACGGGGAAGCCTCTCAATTGGCGCCAAGGATCTGAACAAAGGGGACAAAGGTGTGAGTCCTGGGTGCACTAGGCCCAGCCAGCTCTGTGCTCCCCTGCAGAGCTGAGATCAGCTGGGGAGCCCTGCTCTGGCCCCCAAAGCCAAAGCCCATGAGCCGGTGCCTCCACGTGGAGAGCTTGGAATCCGCCCCGAGGGGATAATGGCGGGAGCTAGTGAGGGGGGGGGCTCAGCCCTCTGCTCCACAGGGGAGCAAAGAGCTACTGGCAAACCCGTCTGCTTCATCCCAGGGTTCGGGAGGGAGGGAGAGCCCGAACTCGGGTCCGGCCGGCATCCAAAGCCTGGATACCAGCTGAAGAGATCAAACCTTTCCGGAGAGTCCTGGCAACGTTGTTACTCGGTCACCATCTTGCTCCGCCCCCCCTCTACATGTATTTTTATGATGATTAAAACCATACATGGAATGGTCCTCATCTACCCTTCATCCACTGATAAATCATCCATCTAATGAATATCACCCTTTCACCTAAAAAAAAAAAAAAACCTAACACTATCCTAAATTCTGCAAAAAACAAAGACTTTTAAATTAATCTTACTTCAGAGAGGCTGACGTGTGCCATTTTGTCTCACATCAAACACCCTCTTCTCTTAAAGACCTTTCCCAGCATTCAAGCACAGTCATTTGTTTTATTTTTTTTATTCACACAGCACTCATGGCAATTTCTCAGGTAGTAAGAGATAAATCAGAAACTTAAATCATCAATGTAAGCTGAATAATTTTTCTGGGTTCCATTGACTTTTAACCATGTAATTTCATTTACCTATAATTTAAACTTTCATTGTCTTTTTTTATGGAAAAAAAATTCTGTCAGGCAGGGAGATATATAATGTCCACAGAGAGACATTAAATTTGTCACTATAAAGACTAAATGACTATATGTTAAACCATCATCTATTTTCCTACTTCATGCTCATTTGACATATTTAATGAGAATCACCGCTGGCTCCCAGCATAATAAATGGATCTTTTCAACAAAACAGAGAAGTTCTAATACCTTTATATTTCACACGGAAAGAGTGATGAAAACTTCACTTGAGACATTTATATTGTGATTTCAAACAACATGGTTGGAATTATAGCTCGGGAGGAGTAAGTGACAATGTGCAGGATTACTTCCTGGCTGGGGCTCAGAACTTTGGCTGTCGACAGAATTAACATATTAATTTGAGCTTCCCAAAGATATTTCAGTATAAACTTTTGATTTTTTTTCCCTCTGCAAAAGCTGAAAGAAGCCTTTCATTTCAAATGCATTACTTGGGGAACTATTAATGATGTGGCTTCCTTTCATTAACAGGCAAAATAACAGGGCTTTGAACGACCGTGTCTGCCAAGAGTTTGATTATTGAACGAAGATCAGTAATTTTTTGATGCATGGGACATCTGTCTCCCACTCCGTCCGGGTGACTGATTCCATATGAAAGCAGCAGGAAACAGCCAAGCGCTCAGACAAGGTCGCATCAGCAGGACAGTTGTCAAAGGGAAGCACTGGTTTTCCTGGTGGCATCACCCCTGCCCCACCGCACTCTGCTCCCTCTGTCCAGGCCACACAGACCTCACTACACAGCATGTGATGGTGATGGTAGTGTGCTCTTCTTCACTGATCATCTGCAATTTACCAAGACCTCATACATAACTAGATTTGGCATTTCCTGTTTGCACAAGGACCTAACTCATAGCTCACATTTCATCCCCTGCTACACTAGCATCTTCTCACAGACAAACTCTCTCTCACACCTTCCAGAACCTCTCTGGTTCATCCACCCACTTTCAAGCTCTGTCCTAGAATCTCATTTTTAAGTTTTCCGTTTCCACTTGCCCAAAGACATGGTGAAATTTCTCCTGAGTGTTCTAACCAGATGTCATCAATGATAAGTACTTACTTTTATAATTTTTGAAACCTATAAGAGGGCACCTTACGTTTACATACATGGTTTACACATATTTTACTTTATTTACTCTTTCAATGTATATCTGAAAGTTTTGACATATCAACTGATGAAGTTTCCCTCCTTTTCACTTTTGTATATCAATATAGTCATTGAGTAATCTTGAAGAATAAACAAGCATTAATTCTACTTTCTCTTTAGCCATCACAAAACAAAGGCCTTAGAAAAAGTGGGAAGATGGGGCCATCATGTTCCTCAGTTTTCAAACAGTTTGCTTTGTTATTATTATTATTATTTGTTTTTTTTTATTTTTAGCTAGGTTCTCCCTCTAACCCAGGCTGACCAGAATTCACTCTGTAGTCTCAGGCTGGCCTTGAACTCACAGCAATCCTCCCACCTCTGCCTCCTGAATGCTGGTACTAAAGGCATGTGCCACCACCCCCAGCTTGTTGTTATTATTTTTTTAATGGTGACATGCTATCACATATTATGGACATCCTTTGCAAAGATTACCAGCAGGCTTGCTTAGGAATTGGCTGATGCTGTCTTATATCATAGTTACTTCTTTGGTCTGTCCACCTCTTCAGAGCAGATGTGCTTGTGTTAAGGTCACCATCACTCATACATATTGGTGAGACGAACTGCTTAGCAGGTGTATCTCATTTACTGCTAGAGTCACTTGATGGAGTTGGTGTTCAGATTCTCATTGTGAAGTTCAGGAAACGAAAGGTTAAATGGCTCATGTGAAAGGAGGGAGGCTGTATTTGAGCTTTATCATAAGGTCACACTAGAACTCCTTCCTAACCGTTGTGTTCTCCTGAAGATATTGCTGATTGTTCATGCCGGGAACAAAGCACAGGGGGAAACTTGCAGAGAAAGCAAAACCAACATTGTTCACCAGAAAGGCATTTTTCCTTTAGCTACACAACCTCTTTACAATTCTGTTGCTTCTTTTCCTTGAGGGCATTTGCCTTGTGGAGGAATCACTAGGGGGAGAGGCGATAGCTTGTTTTGTGTATGGTTAATACCCACGGCTTCATTGGCATACCCTTGAAGAGTTCATTTGTAAGTTTTTCAAAGAAATTCTAACTATATTTCTTTGATTTAAAAAAAAAACACATAATAGGGAAAAGATGTGGCGGTTTTTTTTTCTTAAGAATGTTTTGCTAAACAATTCATGGATTTCTCAAACATTTATTGAGTATATATCTTATGTTTGACACTGTGCTACTGGCTGGGGAACCGTGCGAGCAAGCATAGAAATGCCTTCAAAAAAATCAGTAAATGTCTAGGTGAATAAGGTGACCATGAGTTCTCTGTAGAGATTTTTCTGGACTATCTGAGAGGGTTACCTCTGGCCACATGAGAGTTGCAATATGGTGTTCCAGGGCCAGATTAACCTGTGGCAGAGGTGGCAGCAGAGCTGGGAAGGAAGGTTAGAGCCTGGTCATTAAGAACCTTAGGAGCCACGGTGCCAAAGGCAGGTTGTGAGTGATACCCATCTAGCATCTCCCAGGAGCCAGGACAAGGCATGTTCTCAGCACCGCAGGCATAGCAGAAGCATCTGTGCTCAAGAAAAGGCAGCTGTTGTACAGTGTCGCTAATAACTTCAATAGCTTTCTTCAGATCAAAGTCACATGTCATACTTTGCATTCATGTCAAGCGTACAATTCACTGGCTTAAGTTATATTCACAGACTCGTGCAACCATTGTCTCAGTCGCTCAAAGAATATTTTTATCACCTCAAAGGAACACTGTCACCACATTAGCTCCTTGATACAAACATCTGCTTCCTATCTTCGTGGATTTGTCTATATGTTCGTATTGATAGGATCATACGATATGCAACCCATGCCTAGCTTCTCTCCCTAAGAATGGCATTTCCAAGCTTTATTCCTTATTAGAGCACCTATGAGTGCTTACTGAGGTTATTTTAATGTTCATATCCCCATGGGGTAACAGCTTTACGTTCTCCCTTCCCTTCCCCCATTCCACTGAGGGTCCTCCTCAGGGAGGTTGTCAGAATTCCCAGTGAAGCCACAAATGCATTAGTCAGTGTCTATGGGAGGTGGGGGTTGGGGGGAGCTCCTTGGAATACATTCTTTCTGCCCACTCTTTTGCAATATTCCCTGAGCCTTGAAGGGTGTGTTATAAATCTCCTTTAGTGTTGAGTTCTCAACAGCCTTTTATTTTCTGCTTGGGTGAGTTTGGAGTCTCCTCAGTGTCTCCCAGCATCTCCCTGGAGGAGGTTGTCAGGTTAGCAGTGAGAGCAACACTCTTAATCTTAATATTTAATCAGCCACTTCCTCTGTAATGTTTCCTGGGCCCTGGTATCTATGCTAGAGATGACTCATGATAACTAGGTGGCTTTTTTTCCCTTATAGTACTGATGGGTCTAGGTTCTCCTCCATGTTTACTGCCATTTGGAAGAAGCATATTCTCTAATCAAGAGGGAGAGCAACATGGATCACAGAGATAAACGTAGACACTGAGGCGGTTGACCATATTACTGCCATGCTATAGCAGAAGCTTCCCCTTCAAAGGGCAAGAGCAGCTATTCTTTAGCAAGGAGTTGAAAAGTTCATGGCTGCTGTGAACATGAAATACAGGGAACTGGTTTAGTGGTTGGGAGAGAATAGAAACCAGTATATGGGGAAACGGGTGTGCTTGTGATCGGTCGTGCTGATCCAGAACTAACTGCAGATTCTCACCTCTGTGTGCTTTGCCAGGAAATGCTTACTTATTAGAGAATGTTTTACTAAAATAGCCCCCTCTGACTTAACTATAATATAGGATAATTGGGAAGTGGGACACTTTCTGGTAACTTATAAGTCTTCATCTAATTCTGTACCCGATGTTGACTCATAATCTTGGCAGTGATGAAGTTGTTCTTTTAAACTTTGCTTGCTTAAGATAATAATAAGAGGTGGTCTTTGGTTTTTGCCTTTATAAACCATTACAGAAGGCAATCTAGCTTTTCTCCTTGCTCATTCTTACAAGAACAGTCGCCGGCCGGCTTAATAAAGACTCTCCGTTTTATCTTTATTGGGTCGTTCTGCCTCAGTTTACCTGTGCCTAAGTTTACCCATAAAACATTTAGAGGATATTTCGATGAACAAAACCTCTGCTTTTAGTCACAGAACACTGGAAGCTTCACTCTAGCATCTTTGACCTCCTAAACCCAAGGTTTCTGACTTGGTCCACAGTATCAAGTATGAATTCCTTCCCACTGAGCAAACCCTCACATCCAATCAGAGAAAAGCATATTACAGCCTTAACCTATGAGGTGTCACTGTTGCACCTGGTTGATTTTGTAGATTGCATGAGCAAGCAGCGGATCCTGGATTCTTTTTATTGTTAAATCGCTCCCAAGTTTTATGGCTGAATGAGCATAGATTTCCTTATCTGCTTATTGTTACATGTTCATGTCAGCAGCTTCTAAAAATATCAAAGACTTTAAGTCCTAAAACATGCTAACATATAAAATAGTAGAAATATGAAATCATAATGTGGTATTAGTTATTTTTCTGAAGACAATATGGATTCTGAAAGCATTGCAGTAGAATTATGCTAAAATGTCTACTTCTGACCTCTAAAATAGGATATCAAACTTATCTCCTTGGAACAAATAACACATTTTTATGTTTAATATTTGGACCATTATCAGATCATGTAAACATAACCCAATATCACTTCAATTATATAATTAGAGGTTGGCAGTTTTAATAGTTTTCCCCAATAATGGATAAAAATTAGTATTATTGATAATATGTAGAAAATGCTTTTCTGGCTAACATTTGTACCTATTTCTGTAGAAAAGACTACATAAGACAAAGTTATCTTCCATTAAAGAAGCTGGAATGTAAGCCAGCATTTACTTTCTGTCCTTGTTGGTAGAGAGAGAAAGAAAGGGGGGTAAGAATCTGATAATAATTACATTGCTTTTCTCAGTACAGGAGAAACTCACTTTGGAAAAGAATCTTCAGCTGGCTATCCAATCACTATGAATCCAGGGAGTGTAAATACACTGCAGCAGTGTGCTTTTTACTATAGCCACCACTTCTTTGTTCCCTGGCTTCAAAGCTCCTCTGTTTTCCATAAGTGTAACCCAGCAGGAAGAGCCCAGATGGAGAATTACAAAGAGCAAGAGAGGATTTGAATTATGACCTGGGGACACACACACTGTGAGTCTTCAGGAAATTGCTTAAACTCTGAACTCACTGTCCCCCACCTGCAAAATAGGAAAGATGACATCCCTTTCTTTGGAGTCCTGGGAGGATTAAGCTAGTGAGCATTTGTAACAGCTAGTAGTATGCCTAGAACACAGAAGGAACTCAGTAAACTGTAACTATTAAAGAAGGAAGACTATGAGCCCACATGGTAAAAACAATGCCTTAGGTCTTTTGTCTTGAATTCAACATTGAAAATAGAATCACAGCTTGACTTCCACATTGAAATAGATTCCCTATGTGACCACGAACTATCTTTGATATTCTCACCCAAATACCTAACAATTATTATTGATTAGAATTAGCATACTAGCTAGAATTTTGAAGAGATTTTGTCCAATGTGTCTCATTCAGTAGCACTCCACCATGGGCAATCATGGCAGAAGCAAGTAGACTGACAATCACAAATTTACACTTAACACCCTCAAGTGTTGCTTCAGTCAGTGATTGCTGCGTCCTTCTGTCAGTGATTCCTATGATTGTTGTTGAGGGATGAGGAATACATCATGTCTCCAACATGATGGAGAACATTAGTGGAAGGTATAGAAGCAGAGAAATCTGCTTTTTCGATTGTCACCCTAGCTGTCCAGTTTCTTGTGACCTCTTTCCTATTTGTGAACTGCTTATCTGAATTCTCCCTGTATCTCTCTTACAGGTTTCACTTTATTTCCTAGTTTAAGGAAATTACCGGGACTGAGAATGCAAACTTCTCCTGTCATGGTTCCTGGGCAAAATATTATAGATGACATATTAACTCTCTGATAGTTTCCCATATTCATTTTATTAAAATCATTTGAATTCAGGAAACCCTTGGTGGACTGGGAGACACTATGGAGTGCACATTCCCCAGTTCTCTGTAGCTGACCTTGGAATAGGTTGGTTTCTGGTCCATAGGCACATACACAGGCCTCTGGAGGTGAGATGGTTTTCCAGAACAGCTGGTTTCCATCTGGGTCTTAGCATCTCCTCTTCCATCTTTGGCTGTCTGTGGACAGAACATGGCACTCATCTCATCGACAGGAAGTGCGAGAACTGGATGCTCCCATGTGAACCCTCCCTGCTTCCATGCAGAAGCAGTGTGTCATAGCAACTCTTATTTCACTGTTGGAGATAGTCATGGAGTTCTGCCTAATGACAAGGGTCTGAGAGTATTTCATTTCCCCCAGCTCTTAGTGAGCACCAGCAATCTCTTTCATTCTGAATGGCCTTGTGTTATATCTTTATAATGACAGGACTTTGTTCACACATTAGGCATTGAGAATACTTCATCTGCAAGATGGGTGCATGCTTGTAGTTTTTACAGATTCATCTTCTTCAATAGAACTCTTCCTTCATAAACCACTTACAGAACTACCAGTCCATGGTACATATTTTCATAAGCCCAGAATAGATTGTTCTGTATTTCCATTCTCACTACTGCCATAATCTCAGTTTCTCTATTGTGCATTTGAGGTGGTTTTATTTGGTAAGATTTTATTTTGGATAATTCAGTAAGTGAACTCTTTGCCACAAGAGTTCATAGACTAATCTCAGTGTAAAGAGCCCATTCAGAAACTTCACACATAGCAGGCACTTATTAGCAAACCTTACCAATATAGTAGAAGTTACTTCTGGGTGAAAAAGAAGGAATTATAGCCTGATGACACCTTCGTTTGGGCTATTGAACATCTCGCTGGCCCTTTATTTGAGGATAAGAAATGAAAATATTATCAATCATCTGAAATAACAGCTTTTACTGATTGTCTCTGAGCCAGAAGGTGACTTCATCATCTATAATATCAGTACCAAAAAAGGTGGCTCTATCAGCCATTGTTTGACTGAAAAGTTTATTAAAGAACAGCCAAAAAAGGCCTATTGCAAGGCTCTGAGAAATGCATATGAAGCCAACCATTGAGAAGGGTAAACAGAAATAAACACTTGTTGATTGATTGACAATAAATGTCAGTGAACAGATATTTATTGAGTTATTTCCTTCATGTCTGAAATATTATATATTATAGAGCAAGAACTAGATGTGGTGATAATTACTATTGATTTTTTTATAGGACACTGGACACAGACCTGTATCAAACAATTACCTAATTACAAACAATTGCAAAAAGACAGCTAGTTTTCTGAGAAGAAGGAATGCATGGAATTCCATATCTAGGATGGACTCAAGGAGTATGGAGAACCTCCAGCGATCTTATTCTGAAGGGAACTGGGCCAGAATTTAAGGTCTCCTCCTGTTCCACAAATCTTAAGGTCCAACAGTGGTTCTCATTTTCTTCAACTATGATGATAATTGAGTAACATACAATCATGGCTGTTAGAGAGGCTTGTTGTATTTTAACATGCTATTTGATCATCATAAATCCTCGCTAACATTAAAAATTTTACTTAATAGTAAATAAATTAATTTGACTATCTTAATCCATTCCTGTTAAAATAACAAAGTAGTACAACTAGGCAACCTACAAATATAACAGAAACTTATTTCTTACAGTTTTAGAGACTGGGATGTTTAAGATCAGGGTGCCTTCAGGTCTGGTGTGTGGTGAAGGCCTGGTATCTGCTTCTAAAATACAACTATGCACACCGTGTCCTTACATGGCAGAAGGCAGAAAGGAAGCAAGCGTGCATGCCAATGCTTTAATCCCATTCTAGAGGGTGGATACCTCAGGACTTAATCACCTCCTCAGTGTCCCAGCTCTTATTTCTCTCACACTGGCCATTGTGTTTCAAGGTGTATATTTTGGAGGACACATTTAGACAAATAATATTGTCTACAAAGGTAATCCATTTTTATTTCCATGTCTTCTAGATTGTTTGCAGTTTCAGGGCTTAGTGGCTATTGATAGCCATGAAGGCAGTTTTAAATCATGAAGCCCTAATTTTCAGTGACTTAGAATGTGACAGCATTTAGAAGTAGGGTCTCTGCAGATATAACTAATTTAACATAAGATCATATTTGTTAGATTGAATATTCATACAATAATGACTGGGATCCTTGTAAGAAGAGACATGGATATGTAGACAAATGCTATAAAATACAAAACTGAGGCAGAAATTGCAGTGATACATGTACAGGCAAGGATGACATTACTGGTCACACACACTCTACGAGAAAGCCATTAGCCTTGCCAACACCCTCATCTGGGACTTTTCGCCGTCTGACTATCAGACAATAAATTTCTGTTGTTTTAAACTTGAACTTTGTGATTGTTTGTTACTGCATCTATAGGAAACTAATACACCAACATGATGTCAAGTTAAGAAATGAGGAAAGATTAAGCCAGTTTAACATGTTGGGTGTTCAGAGAAAGAAGTAGCTTTCTCTTGGTTTATTGAGAGAAATTTCATAGAGGGCCTGTAGGTCTTAAAGGTGATGAGGATATGGACTTCTGAGATGTGAAGGAAGAGGAAATTATATTACAGCTTTAGAAATTAATACATATACAGCCCTAAGACTATAAAAATAGAATCATAACATGGAGTACGTCCAGGAGAAATTAGCAGATTTATTTATAAAAGCATATAGTTTAAGAAGAAAAAAAATTGGTTGAAGGTGATTGGGGCTAAAGAATGGACAGAAGATCTTCAGAGCAACATAGGGTCTGTCATCCCTCAGTCAGTAAGTAGAGAAGGGTGGGGTACAGAAGGAGGCAGAGCTGTGGCTTTGGGGAGACTGATCTGAGTATTGTGTAGAGTTGATGTGAAAATCAGCATGCCCTGAAGATCTTATAGTAACAGATGATTGGATTGTGTCCTCAAATCTTTGGATTTAGTTACTTTAGTGTGCAGCCCAAGAACTTGAATTTCTAATAAGGTCTCAAGTGATCCAGATGCCCTAATCTGATTAACCATTCTTCAAGCGTGATTGTGGTAAGAACAAAGGGGCCTTGGAGAGACAGGAGACTCCACATCTTAAGCCAATAAGTAGAAAAGACACACAAGAGCCATATCAGGGGGAAAAGCAGTGGGCATACAGCTGGGTCTAGAAATTTCCACTAAGTATTTCATCAAATAGAGTCTTGGCAGAGAGAAGGCAAAAATGATTTGATTCTCAACTCTGGAAATGACTGCAATGTGTGCCTTTTGTACCTTTTATTTCTCTTGGGTTAGCCTTGTTGTTCTTACCAAATTAATAACTACATAAGGATAATTACTATATCATTTGGCATCATATAACATTTACCTGTAGGTTCCTAATTGCTTTTATCACTATAACACCTAACATCTATCAATATATGTATAGCATATGCCTGGCACTTTGCATAGATTACTTATTTTAAACTTCAACATCAATTTTTGATTTCAGTATTGCTATTTATTTTCGATAAGAACAAATTGATACTAAGAGAAGCTGAAGGATTTCTAAAAGGATTAACCAGATTTAAAGAAGGCGTCTGGTTTCAGAGCCAATGTGCTAACCCATGTGTCATGGAACCTCACCAGTGAAGAGCTGGGTATCTAATAGGTAGTAGATAATTGTATCAATTTACATTATGTGACCATATATAGTCATAGAGGAAAATCTAATCCCATAAATACCTGTGAAAAGCTGCCCAAGAATCTAATGGCAGTGATATCTGCTAGCATATATCACTTAAGATCACTCTCTAACTCTGTACATGATCACATTGCAGTGTTTGTATTGTTTTATAACTTTTTAAATTAATGATATTTTGAACAATTTTTGGTCACTAAATACTTTTCAACAACAGTGATGTCATTCATGAGTTACTTTTCTACATTATTGTATAACTTATTGAGCAATTCTCCTTGGCTGGGTTTGCCCTCTGACACTGAGGTTCAAATCCTACTAGATCTGTCCATGGATTGATTGATAACCTCAAGTTCACACCTTGGAGCATAGGATTTTGAACCTGGTTAGAAGGGATAAAGGTCATCCAGTCATTTTCTTCCTTACAATGGACAAGCATTACAGCTTAGAGTTGAAATGTGTCCTAAAGGGTCCTTTGGTGATAAGAGTAGATCCCAACCTGGTGAATCCAATCACTGAAAGGTGATTAAATTACAAGAATGCTGACTTAATAGATCAGTCCCCTTGGTGGACCCATAATTTAATGGCATGAGTAGGAATTTGTTTGAACCTGGAGACTGGACCTACTCGGAGGAACTAGTTCCCTGATGAAGGTGGGTGAGGGGCTGTCCTGGAGAGGGTTATCTTATCTAAGCCCCTTCCTCTCTGTTCCGCAGCATCCTTGACAACATTCTGTGAGCAGCACCCTCTGCTGCATTTTCTTACCATCTTGCCTCTCACCTAATGAAATGGGACTCAGCCATGATCCACAATTAGATGCTAGCCATGATCCAAAAGAAATATTTCCTCCTCAGGACCTTTTGTCAGGTAGAAATTGACCATCATAAAAAGGACAAGGTCCAGGGACCTAGAGGCGCTTCCGTGCATCCACAGATTAGAAGTGAGGACAGCTGTCTGCTCATCCATTTCTCCAGCAGATACCAGTCAGTGTGTCCCCTGTGCAAGGTATTGTTCTGTGCATGCAAGAAGCACAGCAGATACCAAAGCCCATCAAAGACCCTGCTGCCATGGGGGCAGGGGGGCTGGGGACCTAACCTCTGTTGATTGCCCACATTGTTACTTGTGAAGACACCTCAGTTTCTTGTTTGGCATCAAAGATGCCAGTCTATTCGGTCTGCTTGAGGGGCCTTTCCTCACTGAGTTTCAACCCAGAGAAAACCAAAGTAAGTTGCTATCTTCTGCAGAAGTACCATAGAGAAGCATTTTATTTCTTTTACTCCCTGCTAGGTGTTCAGATATGCAATACTGATTTTTTACAGTCTCTCTTTCCTACCCCTCTTCTTTACACTCGAAGAGACACTATCTGTCTCCCACAAAAACTCCAATCTACCCCCAAATGCTTGCTTTTGTACATCCATGAGCCCCCCACAGCTGGGTGGTGAGATGTCAGAGGGTATGCAGGTGTATGAGCCCGAGTGAGCTGTACTGAGGATCCAAGCCTCAGGGCTCTGCTCCCAAGCCTTCCTCTCTTGGTTCTCAGGAGCACCTGAGCGCAATCTTTGGAAGCAGTTTGTCTGTTAGAGTGGTGGATCCAAGCCAGAAGATACTTCAGGTCAGATGTGCAAACAGGCTTTGTAATTTCGATTTTGAACAGGCTCCCCAGCATTCCTTAAGCACATTACCTAAATTTTCTAAATATCCATTTCTTCATCTGTGAAAGAAGGCTTATCACACATGATTCATTTGACTCTGTTTCTGTGCAACATTATTAATGATAATTACCCCTTGCATAATTTTTTTCAGGTGAACAACTGTCTCCCATTGTCTAGGACTGTGGGGTTATTTTCAGGATGTGAAATTTTCAGTGCTTATCACCAGGAAGTCTTAGGTATACCAAATGAATTGCTCAGCCTAAGTTATGCATTAAACATTGAGACACTGTTTAATACGTGTCTTCTCACAGAGTTCATGCTGCAAACAAGCAGGCAGGGAATTTTCTAGCCCTGTTCTGGGCACAGGCTGTTGCATAGAAAGCACTTAGAATAGATTTGTTGAATAATCTCTAGATGTGTCAGCTGGTCCAATGAAAATTAAATTAGTTTAAATGTCCAATCAATCCACAAGATAGAGTGTTTTAAATACTTAATGAATGTAAGTCTTATGTTTTCTTTCTGTCTTTGCCTGTGTATGAGTATGACATGCAAACATGTTTGTGTGTGTGCATATGTGCCTGTGTGGAAGCCAGATGTTAAAGTTGAGTCTCTTCCACCACTGCTCTCCCCTTAATTTACTGATAAGGTCTCTTACTTGAACCCAGAGCTTGTTGATTGGGTTAATCCAGCTAACCAACTTTCCCCTCAAGATTCCAGGTGGGCCATCCCACCTATGTGACCTGTATATATGGGCGCTGAGGATCCAAACTCCAGTCCTGGTGCTTTTACAAGCAAGTACTTGAACCACGAAGCCACCTTCCCAGCTCCTGCTATGTTCTCTCTGAGCATTCTCTAACCTCATATAATTTATTGGTGGGTTATACGTCACAGGACTGCCTTTCCCATGTTTCTATTGTAAGTTTTATAAGGTAATTAATGAGACATAATGGGCGCCATTAGATAACCATGCTGCTGTTTGGGAATTGAGACACTTCAAAGGACTTGCATACTAAACTGTTTCCTGAAGTTTTCCTTGGTGTTTTTCTGTTTGCTTTCCTGCTTTGAAATGCTAATACCAGCTTCCCCTTTGTCTTGTACATCTTTTACTTTGAGAATAAATTTTGCCAGCAGTAGGACTCCAACCTGTGGCGTACACTTTCCCAGAGCAGGGAGAGCAGGAGAGTTTGCGAACTGGGAATTTCATGAGCCAGCTGCTATATAGCTCAGTAACAGCAGAACAGGAATGAAGTTTCCTCCCTAGACCTCCAAGGGAATGGGCTGTAAAGTGACTCTTCTTTTCCAACTTCTTCCCAGATGTGCATTCCTATGAAATGTAAGCCCATCTTCATTCTTGGAATACTATCAGGGAAGAAGCCCAAAGTCATTATCTCAGCACAAAGCGTTTTGGGTGTATAAAATATAAAAACAGTGTCTAGGAATGCTGACACTATAAAGAAGTGGTCAAACCATTCATAGTCTAAGGAAAAGAGAGGGGAAGTTGTAATTTGTGCAGCATAGACTAAACACAAGCATGGTTGTTTGTTTTTTGAAACTTTATGTAGTGTAAATAATTGGTCACACAGTATGAACAAGTTTGTGTTGGTACCCCCATTTCCCTCCTTGCTGGCCCCAACTCCCTGAGGGCCCTCCTTGGTGGGATTGCTGGAACAATCCATGGGATAGGGGGTTTTGAATTTTTTTTGCCACATTGTGTCATATAATTACTATAATATTTCTTATTATTTTTTTGACCAGTATTTTTGTTGGCTTTCTTTTATTTTCCTTTTTCATTTTTGAAGCAGGATCTCATAGAACCCATGCTATCCTCCAATTCTTCATTATATACCAGAGGATAACCTTTAACTAATGGTGCTCCCATTTCTATCACTGCCCAAGTGCTGGAATGACAGGCGTGTGCCACCTGGCCTGGCTACATTTTGGGTTGTTTTGAGACAAGGGGTTGCTTAGTATCCCAGGACTGTATAGAATTTTTGATTCTCCTACATCCGCTTCCTAGTTACTGGGATAACTGGGATGCTTATATATTCATATATTTTTTGGTGAAAAGTTGTTATGCCACATGGGTAAGAACACCAAGACTTACAAGGGAATAGTGTTCCCATTTTACAGAGCTTCCCAGTCCTGACATTTTGGCTTGGGGGCAGAGGGACCGGACTCTGGAGACCAGGATTCCCCTACTGCTCCTCTAGCTGTCTGCCTAGTGAATGATGTACCATGTGATGTGCCTTTTCCCTGCCACAGTCTGTGCCATATACTTGTGACTCAAGATGGAAAAAAAAAACAGACAGGGAACTCATCCTCATCTTGATTACAGTGTACAGGAGGATGATATCATGCCTCAAGGTCCCAAGGTTTTATTTTTAAAGACTGAGAGAGATATACAGTATGTGCATGCAGAGTTCACAATGATTAGTATTTTATTGTTGCTTTGCAGCACAAAGGTATTGATATTAATTATGCTATGGGGAAAAACACAGGAAATTGGGAAAGGTTATTCTGGAAGATCTGCCTAGTTTGGAGGTGGGTAAGGGAGCCATTCAAGCAGCAGGAACCAGGAACGGGCTGTTCAAAGTTGAAGACAAGCCTGCTGGGGCTTTTCATCTAGTGCATTTCTGGCAGTTTTCTCCTCTGCTACAGCAGCTGGACAGCTAGCTCTCCAATTCTGGTTCCTTACTTTCCAACACAACTCTACACATCCAGTTTCCCTAAAGCAAAAGTTCCCTGTACAAACGTTCTTCGAGACTAACTTGTGGCCACAAAGGCAGCTTGCTTCTAATGCATTCCATTGTAAGGACTCCATCCATAGAAGGAGCTGCTTAACAGTGGGACAATTTAAATGCCAAAATAATGCTGTCTATCACAGACAACTGGAAGTGAGTCATTGTCGTGATCGGGAGCAAACACAGAGGCCACAAAACTCCAGACTCACACGCTACCTAGGGAGAGATTCCTTGGGGTATCACAGACCAAAACTAACCTTGAGAAAAAGAGACGCATCCAAGGAAAGTTCTGCTTACCTTGTCACTGCAGACATGTTGCATGTGCCGTGACTTCAGGGTACAGAAAGAAGTGGGGCAATGCAGGAAATGAGTGGGGGAAGTCAAAGGTTGATGAGGAAAGTCAAGGTTAATGATGTTCTACACAGAGAATGAG
Source organism: Zapus hudsonius (assembly GCA_004024765.1). Lineage (NCBI taxonomy): Eukaryota > Metazoa > Chordata > Mammalia > Rodentia > Dipodidae > Zapus > Zapus hudsonius. The sequence continues at coordinate 35,022 of PVHP010008650.1, read as the reverse complement.
GGAGGAGGCAGGATGTCCTGAGCTGTCATAGAAACCTTTCAGGAGCAGGTGATTCTTGACCTAGTAGAATGAAGAGTGGGCAGGAGACTATGGAAATTTATTTTTGTGTTTTAAGGTTATCGTGTGTGTGTGTGTGTGTGTGTGTGTGTGAGAGAGAGAGAGAGAGAGAGAGAGAGAGAGAGAGAGAGAGAGAGAGAGAGAGAGACTGTGGACACCTGTGTGCAAGGGTACATGTGTGGCCGGAGGCAACCTTGTTTCAGGCACTTCTACAGGGTCTCTTGATTGTCATTAAGGACACCAGGCTAGCTGCCCCACAGGCTTCCTGGGATTCTCCTCTCTCTGCCTCCCATCTCACCATAGGCATGCTGGGATTTCAGATGCCAGAGCTATTGTGTCTTCTGGGGATCTGAACTCAGGAACTAATACTTGCATAGTAAGCACTTTATTCACTAAGCCATCTCCCCAGCCCAGAAATGCTTTTCTTGGGATGTTTAGTGAAGTGGAGGGCTTGCGATCCTCTTGCCAATGAAACAGTATTCACGCATGACCTCTAGATTCTCCATGTAACCCCAGAGAAGCATTAGGAAAACCACAAGGGAGACAGCCTGCCAGACACCCGGCCAGCAGTGTGCACCGGAAGGAATGAGGAGAAGCTGGTCCAGGCTGAAAGAGACTAAGGTGACAAGGAGCTCTTCTTGCTGGGGTCCTGTTACTGAAAGAAAACAAATATTCATGGGAATACAACACAATAAAAATGAAATAGAAACGAAATCTACAGGTTAGTATTGTAGTGTGCTTATGTCAATTTCTGTTTTTATAAAATTATCAGGCTTTCATATGCTGTTGCCATTAGGGTGAGGTGTATTTATAAAAAGCTCTATACTATATTTGCAAGGATTTTTCTTTTTTGTAAGTCCATTATTTAACAATAAAAAGTGAAAAGAAAATAGCCACTCACAGAAAAGATACAGCCCACACTGTTGCTTCATAGGTCAGAAAACCCAAACTTACAGAGAGAGACATGTCCACCTACAGCTTTCCTTTGCTGATATTGTAAACCTTAGGGACTCTGGAGAGAAGTGCTTCTCGCCCTGAGGGTTTTGCTCTGCGGTCCTAATAAAGGCTCATCAGATCTTTCAGAGGACTCTTCACTCCACACCTGAGACAGCTTCACTTCTCTGTGCTTCTAATGTGCTTTCCACAAAGGTACATGACGGCGCATGTTTACTAAAAGGCCAAGTCATTTGTAGCATGGCCTAAACATCCTGCACAGGGTGGCCTCTGGCAGCCTCCTCAGGCCCTTCCTCCTTCCTCTCCTCTGTCTCTCTTTTCTAGGCTTTTCCCCGTATATCACATACTCTCATGGCTTGGATTCTCTTACTTCCCAGCAGGCTGGAAACACCATGCTTCAGTTCCCCCTTCAAGGATCACACACTTTTAATATTTCCTCTCTGCTACCCTTCCCCTCCACTAAGAATGAACTAGCCGTCTAGTTTGCTCATGCTGCATTCTGTACTTCAACGACTGGCATCCTTACTCCTGAATGTCTGTTGTAGGCATGCTATTCATAAATGCAGTTGTCAAGGACAGTATTGATCTCCTAATTCCTAAGTGGACAAGGGGCACAGTTGTCTCTTGGCCAAGTGTCCTTTCTCCAGACTCATATGCAGCCATGTGCTGTTTCTCACAAACACACAGTTGGATGCCGCAGGTCTAAGTACAAGCCCAGAACAAACTTTTGAATTACACATTGAACAAATAAATCATGGATTGACAGCAACACAAAGAAACCATCTGCTTGAAAACCACCTGAGCAGTTAAGGAAATAGAGCATTTGGGAATCTTGATTACCTAGACTGAAATGTCTGTATCTTTTCACATTCCAGCCTTTACACCTTCTGAGATTTCCACCGAAGCCTCTTTTCCTATGGAGGGAGTAGTGTCCTTTTTCTGCTTCGAGTTTTTGGAAGAGAAAGTAACGTAACATGTAGCAGGACGTATATTTGCAGGAAGGCTTCAGTTGGCACTTGTCATAACTTCTGTACAAAAGGGAAAATTTCTTTCAACTGCTCTAGCAATGAAAGAGATTGATGTGCCATCATTCAGAGTCTTCTGAATGGTGCACTCTGAAGACCTGTGTCAGTGGGTATCAGGACATCCTAGACAAGCATGCCATGTGAGGGGAAGTTGTACAGTGTGGAGCTCCAATATAAGGGACATCAAGACAGTGCTATTAACGTGGCTTCTGAGACAGGCTTCTACCATGAAGAGGCAAAAACATGATATGATATGGTTTAAGCTCTGCAAAAATTACCATCATCATCAGATCACCAGATCTGATCACCAGATCCACTTTCCTTTACCGAGGCTGGGGTTTTCTACAGCTCTGCTGTCCTACCCCACTGCCAGAGGACAGTGAGCAGCGGATGCGGGTTCAGTGGCAGCATCCTTGGCAAGGAAGAGCCCCTTCTAAGGATGTCGGCTTCATTTCTTGTTAATGAGTTTGCGTTCTCTTTCTTAAAGAGCATCTCTGCAAATGCTACAAACTTCAGCATTTTCTGAATCCTTCCCTTGATTATAATTACCCAATAGATAAATTCAAACAAAAATACTCTTGTTGAATACACAACAGACTAGGAGACTTGAACTTTTGTGTCTTGGGCAGTACCTGTGTTGGGAATGTGCTGCAAATCAAGGAAAAACCGATTAGATACTGAATTAAAGGCGCTGACTATAAAAACTGCCACCTTACAGTTTTTATACTCTTGTGCTTATAGTAAAGTCTTGTGCTTTTGCCATTGGATGGGATTGCAGCTCACTTATCCAGCTGTTTGTGACCCTCCCACAAGGATGGGCAGACGCATGCCTTCATTTCCATTTAGATGACATTTTTTAATCTCTTATAGTAGGGCACCTACTATTAAGCTTACACCAAATTATTTTAGGGCTTTTAACATCCTCTACTGAAACTAATGCCAGCCTGATGCAGCTTGTTCTAGTGATGTGCAATCCTCGAATTTAAGAACCTACTGGCTGGAGGCCCATTTTGGGTTTCATAGTAGCCTATTAATAAAGCATCATCACAGATGTAAGATTTTCGATGCAAGGAAGGTAAAGCTTCTTGTGTTTTTCTCATGTTGCCCTGATGCATAAACTGTTATATTTCTGTATTTCTTTTGAATGATTACCTTTTCAAACATTTTGTTCTGCGCTCCTTCCCAACACCAGCTCACTGCTAGGGGTTAGGAAAGTATCATCAGATGTGTATAGAGGAACAGGCCAACCCTGTCAGGTCTGGATATGTTATAAATCAATTGGAAGTCAACACAGGGCTCATAGTAAGATTCCCAGGGAAAGATGACTTAGGCTATGGCAGTTCTGAATGAGGCTGGCTTTATTCATATAGCGTCATGTGGACTAGGATGGACTGACCACCTGGTAAGAATCCCCCTTTCTTATCTTCCTGGTGAAATCATGATGTTTTCCTCATTTGAAATTTGAGTCAATAAGGAGGAATGGGAACTTGTGCAGCAATGCTCTTACTAATAGTTTGTAAAGGGCATGACTTGCTGTGTTGTGAGGATAGACAAGCAGAGTGATGATGGGGAACTGAGAGTGAGGAAAGCTGCTTCTCCTCAGGTGCGAATCAGGTTCTTTACTTGTCATTGACAGGTGCAAGCTATTTCTTTATTAGTTCATTTGTCACCAATGCTCAGTTCCTGTGATGTAAAAATCTCAAGAGCTGTGTGTTTTTCTCCACTGTCTAGGTATGAAAGATACACAGAAGGGATGCCTCTCAGTAAAAATAGAAAAAGTTAAGAAATGCGGCTTTTGCTTCTGTAGGTGTGAGAAGATTGTCTGTAAAAAGATAACCATAATGACTCAGGGAACTGAGTGGAAGAGGGGGTGGAAAGATTGTCAGAGCGTGGTGGGGGAGACTGTCCAGAGGCATGGCACCCCTCAGTAACAACATACTTGGGCCAGGAGAACCGGGCTGAGTACTAGGATATCCAGGATCCCTTGCCACAAGGACTAATACAGACAGCCCACGGAGGAGGATATCCAACTGATCAGGGAGGGGGAGGGTGGGAATTGGGGAATTCGGGATAAAAACGCATTGTTTGCCCACTAAATAATGTAACTCATTATGGACAATAAATATATATTTTAAAAAAGATAACCATAATGAAAACTAGAAACACAAATGGAGATGATAGCCAAGTGCTTGTATGGAAATTCTTTAAGAATGAGAAAAATGGTGACTTCTGATTGTGGTCTATGTAAACGCGCAAAGGCAAGTGACCTTCTGGACCAAATGTGATGATGGAATCTGACAGTATTGAGATTAGCAGCCTCAGGCATGGTAGAAAGAGGGGACACACATAGGAGCGTGATCACAATGAGGAATGGTGCCCAAGCATTACAGTGGAGTACGGTCCTAGTCTTGGATACCCTGGTCTTCTCTTGAGCTGTCGCCACAGGACATTTCTTCCAAAGCTGGAAGTTAGCTCTTCTCAGCACTTTGAATTTTGAACAACTAAGACAATCCTTTGGTGACAGTGTTACCAGGATGCCAGTCCTCTCCTGACCCCTTATGATCCCCAAATATGCTGAAAAGACATGCAGAGTGTAGTGTACAAGACAGAGTAGAGGACAAGAGTAGACTGTGGCCAAAGGGACAGTTGTACCTATACTTTTAGACACACTTTATGTGATTTCTTTGTGTGTGTTTGTATGTGGTGTATGCATGGCTGTGTGGACACTTACAGAGAACAGAAGTTGTTAGGTATCCTCTATCATTCCCTCATTTACTTCTCTAAAACAGAGTCTCTCATTGAACTTGGGGATCTCTGTCTTTTGGTCAGACTTCCTGATGTGCAAGCCTCCTGTCTGCTCCGTGCTGGGGTTATGGGCATGTCCAGATTTGCTCTGCTTTTTACATGAGTCCTGGGGTTTGAACTTAGGTGCCTTTACCTACAGAGTCATCCCCACAGCCTCTTTTATGTCATTTCTAAAGCTTCTGGGAAAGACAGCTTTTTGAGTATCATTTCTCTGCCAAGGTGATTGACAGGCTCATTTGGATGAACTCTTACTGGAGGTACAATAAAAAATCCATTTTTTAGTGGGACTCCTCTGACTAGATTGTAATCATATGATATGGCAACAGGTTAGAATGCCTTATTGATGAAGGAGTTTGGAAACCAAATTCAAGTATTCAAGCAGCACTGGGTAGCATAGGGGGGGAGAGAGAGAGAGAGAGAGAGAGAGAGAGAGAGAGAGAGAGAGAGAGAGAGAGAGAGAGAGAGAGAGAGAGAGAGAGACCAAAAGTAGCCTTTATAGTTGATTGTTGATTGAAATGTATTCTTTCTGCAGATCCAGGTATGTAAAGGGAAGACTCCATTGGGTTTGTCATTCAAAGATGCAGGGGTCCAGGGCCAGCCCACCTGGGTATTGAAGGCCACCCATCTAGGACGTGTGCAGACTGTGGGCAGCAGGGGGCGCTGAAGCTATTTTAGATGTGTATTGAGTTCCATTCTTCCAAGGCGGAGTGGCATTGATTCCCTCTGGGCCTAACTGAAACTCCCTGAGAGAAGCTAGCTTCTCTGACGTCTTCATTGTCTTCACTCAGAGCCAGAGAGGTAGGAGTCAGGTCCCACACTCCTGACCAATAACCAAAGTCATGTAGTTTCTGTTCTGGTTTGTACAAGCTGCCAAGAATAGGAAAAGGTCCATCCTCAGTGACCTTCAAGTTGGCTCCTATCTAGTTAGCTACTTAACAATAGAAGAGAGCAATATTTCCCCCATCTACAAATGAAATTTGTGTTTAACATACAAAATGGGTTTCATTTGAGATGTTCATGCATATACCATTATACACAGTGTCAGGTATCCTCAATGTGTTGCTTGCCTTGTCCAATTAACATATTTTGTGTGGAGACCATTTTTGTAGTTCCCTTTTGATGGCTGACAAAACTGAGAAACAGAGAAGCTACTCACTTGCCCAAGAACACACCTTTGTAAATGGCACGTGCAGGCAGTTAACATAAACGTGTGTAACTCTGCAGCCAATTCTTCACAGTGATGAAGTTTTGCAGGGCAGAAGTTAACACACTCTTAATGTATTTCTGGAAGAACAGGAGCCAAGACAGGAAATTTCCCATGTTGTAATTGCATCCCCAGAAGGTGGCAAGGAGCCAACTTGTTGCTAAGATCCATTGCCTTCAGAAAATGGAACAGGACGGCACCTGGCACCTGCTCAGTGCACACATCAAAGCCCAACTCTTTCACCGTAATTTCTCTTTTTCTCAACCAAATGGAAAATTGGGTAATTCTTCAATTCATTGTCGCCAACCCTCTTGCATCCCCAAGTGCCAATGCCTCATTTCCCAGGGGTCTGGAGAATCTCACCTCTCTACCGTCTCATTCTCCAAGTGTGGCACTGGAAAAGTGGGGCAAAGACACAACTGCTCGCCTGGCTGTTTCTTGCTTTTAAGACACTCACTAAGCAGAGAAAGCGGTTTCACTACTTGGAAAAGCTCCTTTCTTGTCACCTGGTGCATGACCGTGGCAACCCCCAGTGCTCATTCAGAATCTCTACCCATCCAGAGCTGGGGGAAGGAGGAGATTTCTTCTTTGTATTGTAAATGAACAAACCAGCTTTATCCCTTTTGGAGCCAGATAGAAAATAGCTTAAAGCCCAAGACTCTTTAGAAAAGGATCATTACCATGTTTAGAGACCAACAATTGGCCTCCATTTCAGCAAATATTAACATTTCTCTAACAGTTTTGTACTAGAATTTTGGACCAAAAGAAAAGCGAATCCCAGATCCATCAGTTAATCAACAAACATTTATTCAGTGATTACCAAGTGTGAAGCACTTTGGAGAATACAGAGATTTTTTTCCAAAGTATCTACCCCATAGGGCACTGTAAAGTACCTAGGGAGAGAAGCTAGACATATTTAACTATTTAAAAAATTTGAGGACCAGAAGAACCCTGCATTTTCACTGGAAGATACTCCTAATCCGGAGTCCAGTGAGACTTCTTGGAGAAGCTGGGATTAGAAGAGGGACTTGAAGAAGAGGTAAAATTCAGGTGAAGAAAGAGAAACTTTTGGGCAGTAGCAAGTGAGTGGAGAGGCCTATTGAGATCTCTGACATATTAGATGATTAATAAATGCTGCTGAATGAACTAAAACCAAAACATGTTTGGGCTCTAGCTGAGTGGGTGAAGTGCTTGCCTTACAGGTCTGAGGATCTGAGTTTGATTTTCAATATCCACATAAAAATGCTCGGCTTGGCAGCATGCGCCTGTAATCCCAGCACTGAAGGCAAAGATTCCTGGACTAAAGAGCCAGCCAACCTAGTCTAACTGGTGAGGTCCAAGCTAATGAGAGACCCTGTCTCAAAAGGAAAACCATGAGTTCATGATGTTCCTGATGGTGACACTGGAGGTTATGTTTTGGCCTCCACATACATGTGAACATACTTGGACGTGTGCCTGTGTGCACACAGATGCACAAATGCATGCGAGCCTACACACACGAACATACACATATTTTTATTTATTTTTTGGTTTTTCGAAGTAGGGTTTCCTTCTAGCCCAGACTGACCTGGAATTCACTCAGGGTAGCCTTGACTCAAGGTGATCCTCCTACCTCTGCCTCCCAAGTGCTGGGATTAAAGACTCACACCACACACACGTTTATAAAAACCATCCTATTTCAATTTTGCTCTTCACTGTCATATCTGATGACTTCCTGAATACTTGCACTGTCATAAAATAACATTCCTTTTTATATTTAGAAGACTATTTTAATAGGTAGACTGGATTAAATTACTCAGCACATTTTACATAAACTGCTTAGACTGATTCAGAATCTGCCTTAATTATCAATGAATTAGAGCTTGGGACTCAATATGCAGTGATGTCTGTCTTCCTTTCCTTATGAGACAGATTGTCCATCTGCGTCTCCCTGAAGGAAGGTATGTGATCACAGCTCCTGCTGATTCCATGGGAGAAATTCAGCACCACAGAAGTATCCCAGAGGAATTCGTGAAATCAGAAGCATTCTTTTTTTTTTCCCCTGAAGGATCTTCTATCATTTGCATCAGATATCTCATTTTTAGGGAAGCTCTACAAATACATTGTAGAAAATGGATGAGCACACACAAGCATAATTAAAAATTAAAAAAACATTCCTACCACCGAAAGATTTAAACTATAACACCTAAGTGTATGTACATAATGTATATACACTTCTGGATTATATGAATAGACATTAATAATTGTGTATAGACACAAAGTTACAGAAATTCTATATGTGTATACACATAAACATATGTAACATATATTCATTTTTTCTGTAGCATGAGATAATACAGTAATTTTACTTTGCAATCTGTGGATTTTGAATCTATACATTCTAGTTTTCCATTTATGTTAATCTTCATGTAATCTAATACACAAGCAAATTTCCCCAATCAACTCAAAAATTTCCTTTAAAGTTGTTTTGCCCAAGTCAGTATTCGTTGCAGGACCACACATGCAACTGTTCCATATGACATGTGTGCACTCAGCTTCACACTGCTGGGACAGACAATTATCCAGACACAGCCTATGGGAGGAAGGGGTTTATTCCAGGCTTATAAAATCCAGGGGAATCTCCATCAATGGTAGAAAGAAGCATGTACGCTTTCATAGATCCAAGCAGAAAAACTGCACCAAACAACCAGAAAACAACACCACCAGAAAGCATGACCCACCAGAGCTCAAACTGCTTCCCACACACCTTTGAGCAGGACTTCATGTCCACCCTCAAACACACCTTAGGGCTGGACTCCAAGATCCACCCCCAGTGACAGGGTCCACTGTGGCAGGGATCTCCCTGCTGGGCACTGACTTTGCAAGCACAGAATTAATAAAATACCTGAGTCTATGGGGCCATACATTTAAATTATCACATTCAAGCTCCAAAAGGAGCTACAGTTTGGAGTCAGGGCTTTGGCATGTGAATGGGGGAGAGACACAAATAGTCATCCAATAACAGATGCTGGGGATTTTTTTTTACACTGGAATACTCTCCCTAAACTTTCATTTGTGAATCTGATAGGCTGAAAATTCTCATTCATGGAGCCATTTCTCCAGCTGTGAAAATTCTTTAAATAGTCCTTCAAATTGTTTATGGGGGCCATTTCATGATCAATATAAAAGTTTCATTACATCTCTTTCTTATGGCCACTTTCCAACTGTCATAATTGTTTAAACATGCCACTTAATGTTACATTCTTTCAGGATATCAATACTTGAAAGACGATGTCCAGACACCTTACAAATACCTGGACATTCTGCCCAGAGTGTCCAATGAAAGCAAAACTGACCAATTATGTGTCATCTTCTTCTAGCACCTTGGATCAGTATGCTAAGTCTTCATTGGGGACTGAAGTCAGTCTCTCCCTCTCACTTACCTACTCCTTCAACTGTGGTTCATAGAAAATCATCATACGCTGTGCTCTGGGACACACTCAGTACCTCAATGGGTTGCCTAAGAACCTTGCCCAGACCTTTTTTGTCTGATGAATATATTCTAATGCTGCCAATGGAGACAATTATAAGTCACTGCTATGCTCTGCATTGTATATCAAGCAGGACCCTCTCAACCTCAACTCCCCCACAACTGGACCAGGGAACCTACAGAGAACAAAAGGCTCCAGCAGAATGTAGCATCGCCCCTGATATCAAGGTGACCTGGATGTCATCATAGGCAGGTGGCACCAGCCATTACTAATCAGGGACTAGGAGGGAGACATATGACAAGGAACAGGAGACAGGAGGTTGAGAACCATGCCAGGAGGCAGAGAGGTGGTGGTGAGCCAAATTTCAAAGTTTTTGGCCAACCCCATTGTCCCATCAGATTTTCCTTATAATACACAAATTAGAAGATCAAGTTCAGATCTGCAGAAGAGAGTCCACAGATTATCAACCTCCAAGTTCAGGACACTTCTTAGCATGAGGATCTGGGCGACTTGTGTGACAAAAAAAACAGCCCTGACTCCTGGGTTTCTGGCTAGGCATCTTGGTTCCATATACTCAAGTGTGGGGTGATAAAAATAGTAAACTAGTTTTTAGGGTGTCATTCAGAAGTTATAATAAGATATGTTAGCTTGTGTAATTTATAAGTCAAAATTTATTGATCACAGTTCTGGAGGTGGGATGTCCAAGATCCAGTAGTGAGCAATATCTGGTGAGTACCTCTTCTTCATGAGGTCATTTTGTCATATGCTCTCACAAGGCAGAAAAGATAGGGAGCTTCTTGAAGCCTCATGTCTAAGGGCACTAATTCCATTTATGAAGGTGAAACAATCATAATTTAATTGCATCCCACAGGTCTGACCTCTTACGATCTCATTGGGTTTAGCTTCCAGCAGATCAATTTGGGTGTGTCATAGGGGGAAGGGGGACCTCAAGATTCAGGATATAGCATGAAGGAATGTCAGATTTTTGGTTAGATCATGATAACTTCTATGTACTTGTCAGCTATCTGAGTAAAGTTGCTAAATACTATTAGAAATGTTAGTGCTAGAGCTGTGAGAGGTTATAAAAAGTCTGGAGGCTTTGAAATATTTAAGTTCACAACTTGATATTCCAGTTAGCTTTCTCACAAGAAGTTAAGTATAATAGAAACTATCAGAACGTTCAAGTTCTAGATTGGATATGTATTTTATGTATCTGACTATACAAATGCATTTTTTTTGCAAAGACTTGTACTTAGTAACACCAGTATGTCTCAAAGGCACAATCGTGTGCTTGTCTGTACTCATTACTCCATTTAAAAAAAATCATATAATTTGCAAATAATATTTATATTCACCAGGCTAATATTAGCTCTTGAATGATCCTGATTTAAACCATATGTAATTCTACAGTATGCTATGAACACAGGAACAGGGACTGTAACTCTTTTTTTTTTTCATATTTTAAATACATTCAAAATGAGTGCTGAGATTAGTTTTCTTGCCTCAAATCTATTTAACCTGGGAGAAAGATCAATAGGCCTGTTGCTTTTTTTCCCCACATACTTTATACATGTGGCTCATAAGGAAGCCGTTTCAAGACTCTCTTCACCTCCCTTCTGTGGGTGCCAGGGAGGGGCAAGGATCATTTAGAACAAGAGCTCTATGCTCAACAGAGTTAGGAGATATTTTCCTTCCGGATGATGCATGAGAAACCCTGTCTCTTACACGTTGCTTATGGCTGTAGTGCCAAATTGCCAACATCCATTTATCCGTTTTCTTCTCTTAGAAGCATTGAGCCCCTGGGCTGTGTTTTCTTTCTTATATTTCTCTTTTATGTTTCTTTCTTTCCCTTCAGTACCGAGTATAGAAGCTAGAGTCTCGACACCTGCTAGGCATGTGCTCTATCACAGACCTGTATCACCGGCCCTCTTTTTGTTTGGGGGTTGATTATTTTTCTTTAGTTTTGAGACAGGGTCTTACAATGTTGCCTTGAACTTGTGATCGTAGTATCTAGGACTTCAGAATTATGCCAATAGGCCCTGCTGCTGTATTTTATTCTTAAATGACAAAATAAGGAAGTGCCCGATAGACTGTGTGAAGATATAGTACAATGATGGTGTGACATTCAAGTATGGGTGTATATTTGATATGTATATAGACCACTTTTCTATTCAGTTTCTTCCTGGTGATATCAGGAACAAACAGGTTCATCAAAGTCCTTGGTTGATTATTTCCTCTTCCAGTTGATGCTGCAGGCAACCCACTTAGAATAGGGACATGCTTAGACAGCATGGTTATGAGAAGATCTCTCCTAATAGATGCGGTAGTCAGCCACACGCCGCTGGGATGAATCTCCAAACCAGGCACGATTTGGGTAGGAAAATATTTATTGAAGGAACAGACCCAGGGGAAGTTAAGGAAAGGCTGGCCCCCTTTCACAGAAGCAAGCAGAGAGAGAGAGAGACAGAAGCCCACCACCAGCACCAAGCAAGCACACTGTAACACACTGTGATTCACAAAATGCAGAACTCCAGGTCAGGGTTCTGGCTCTTCTTTTGCATATCAATCCTTACTATTTTACATCCAACTTAGAAAGGGTCAGTCCCCAGGAGGCTAGGCCAAAGTGGCACTTCCTCCAGCCTTAAGCCTGGAGACAATTAATAATTTTAATCAATCCTTAATTCTTTTGGGGGACATTATTCAAATGACCACAATAGATGAACATAGATTAGTAGTTTGCTGCTCTGTGTTCCCAGCTGTAGTGACCTAGGCTGTCTTCTTGGACCTGTTCTTGTGTGACAGATCCAAGAAAAGACACCTCAGGGGACAATTTTTAGACCATATATTTTGATGGCAACTTATTCTTCTAATAAACCTAACTCATTTGAAAATTAGATTTCAAAGGGCATGATGCCTTGTAAATAAGAGGCAGTCACTGAAGAGTTGTAGAATATAAACTGGGCATGCTCAAATCCATACACTCCTGTTCAACAGCCAGGAGGGAGTCTGAAAAGTTAATTCAGAATGCAGGCAATAAAACTGGCCATGAGGAAACAATGATATCTGTGAGTCACTGGGATAAAACTGGGTAAATAGGTAGAATAACATTGACTTCTGAGGACTTAGAGAATTTCAGGGCATGCAAAATTCATTACAACTTTATGTAATTTAAGCAACAAAAAAGGCTGTCAACATCGCCTACTCCACTGCTTTTGTGTTCCAGGGAGGCCCATGTGGGCTAGACTTGTGATTCAGAATTAGGGGTCATTCTCCTTGAACCCTCATTGCACCCGCACAGTTGGGTTGAAAATAAGAGTTGCTTCTGGTTCCTTTAGTTGCTGTTTCTGTGCAAGGTGATGAGTGGAGCCCAGCCAGTGCCAGAGACTGGTGAGGAACTGGATCAAGCTGAGGTGGAAACAGTCCCATCGTTAAACACATTTGGAACAGCCAACGCAAGTGGTGTGTCTACACAGTCATGAAAACCTTGTGACCCGCTGGGCATAGTGGCACACATCTTTAGTCCCAGCACTCAGGAGACAGAGGTAGGAGGATCGCCATGAGCTCAAGGCCACCCAGAAACTACATAGTGAATTCCAGGTCAGCCTGGGCTAGAGTGAGACCCTACCTTGTAAAACAAACAAACACAGACAAACAAAAAAAAGTGACCCATGGAGAATAACTTGGATCCCAAGTGAGATATTTACAATAATTACATGGGCCATGTTCTTGTCATCAAAAGCCACAGGTTAGATAGAAGGATCATTTTGAAATTATAGCCATTTGTTCTGGAAACAAAACTAAGTATGTTCATAGGTGCGATCCATGAAATGGACTAGAAAAAAGATGAAACATTGTGGATACAGGTCTGAGGTAATGCATGAGTTGAGTGGATACAATATGTTATTCCAAAGAGCTACTGAGAATATGCCAAACAAGATGAGGAACACAGTTCTAGAAGCTGTACCAGGCAATGCAGGAAGAATTTTAGCATAATGAGTTCAAGATCCTTCATGAATGCAAGACATCAGATTGTTTAAATCTAGGAATTCAAAGAATGGTTATAAACACACTGGTTGCATATACTATAATTGGGAACCAGCTTATTTTGAAAATAAATAAATAAAATCAAGCATTCATCTTGTCTTCCTTATACAGATTATACTTCAGCAGAATCAAATAGTTGCTATGGAAAAGATACTCTTGTTAGCAATATCAAAAGAATAAGTAAAGAAGCCAGTTTACAGTGTTTGATGACATAATTTGCTTACAGAATGATTATCAAAGCTGCTAACACGACAAGACAAATTAACCTGCTGATATACACTTTTTATAGAACATATCACCATATCTGACATCCTTATAGCTAAAATTAGAACATATACTCGTCAAACTTTTAGATACGTTAAATACAGAAGGCAGAGTAACATGTCAAATATTACCATGAGGATTAATTTAACAATATTTACAGTGAATATTTTTCAGGGAACAAACAACTAAGTTTCACATCAAAACATCTAAGATGCTGAGACAAGAGGAGTTTGGAGACAGTAGATTAAAAGTGATTTAAAAGCAATGAGTACATCATTTAATTAATGCACACTGGAAGCCCGAGACTTCATCTGCAGTTCTCATGATCTGCCAAGGGAGGCGCTGCTGCTTCACACTCCTCGGGAAGACGAGCTTTGAGACATACTGACCAGCAGCAGGGCATCAAATTTTTTGTTTGAAACAGATCCCCTAAAATATCATGAGACAATAGAAATGTGCATGAATGGGATATACGAATATTTCATGCTGTCAGTATTAACTATGATTAATTTGTAAATGAAATAATGGTACTGTATTGCTAATGAATTCCACATTTAATAAAGATAATAATTAATAATGAATGTTTATTGTTGAACTAAGATGACATCTGGCATAGCTTCAAAATAGCTGAGCATGCGTGGTGGCACAGGCCTTCAATCCCAGCACTCAGGAGGCAGAGGTAGGAGGATCGCCATGAGTTTGAGGCCAGCCTGAGACTACATAGTGATTTCCAGGTCAGCCGGGGCTACAGAGAGACCCTACTTCAAAAAAAAAAAAAAAAAAAGGAACAGGAGAACTTTAGGGATGTGATGAAACAAGACTTTGAGTAATTGTGTTGAGTGACAGTCATTGCAGTTCTTCACAGAAGACTGTCTTTTGTATATGTGATATTTTCCATGATAAAATACATTGGCTATGCATAGAAAAACAATTAGAAATATATGCAGTTTGAGAATTCCATAATCTGAAAATGCCAAAGGCAAAACTTTCTAAGTGCTGACCTAACACCACATCTAGAATATTCCACCAGACCTCAAGTCTTGAGTCTGTGGAGAACACAGGTGCACAGTGGAGGGGGTACACCTGTTCTCCTCCCCTTTAGCTGCTCTGCATCAACTTTATTTCACACACAAAATACTTTAAAATATTGCATAAAATTACCCTTAGGCTATTGTATGATACAGATGCAACATAAATGAACTTTGTGTTTAGACTCGGGCTCTAATCCCAAGGTATCTCATTATGTATATACAATGCTCCCCAATTTAGAAACAAATTACAACCCAAAATGGCTCTGTGAGGAGGTGCTGAGTATGTACTGACCAGCATAAAAGTGGGTATAGTTTCTGTTTTCCCAGAATTTCCCATTCCCAAATTCCTACAAGTGTGTGTATGATATATATTTTTTTAATTCTGAAGATGCTTGGTAGTATTTTTGCTTTGTTTTGATTTTGAGGACAATTCCACAGAGTAAATTGTTCCAGCTGGTGAATGACTAGGCTTAACTCACAACTGAACCCTGGCCATTGGAACACCGTTGCTTAAAATAAGGAAGCATTTTAGCAGAGAGAGAAAGCAGGAAAGGGAACTTTGTCTTCTCTGCTAAAGAAATTCTCGTTGAGAGGAGGTGTCACTGTCCTTCCTGAAGATATAGCCCCCTTGGCGACAGAGGACTTGAGGGCTGGGAGAGAAAGGTTGGGGAAATCTGTGTCAAGGTTTTTGAAAGCCGCCAGAAAAGGTTCATTAAAAATCCACCATGGCCACAACCACTAAGACTGCTGGATTGGAATGTCTTCCAATCCAGATCTGAATGTCTTCCCCATGTGTTGTCCGAATAGCACCAAAGAGACAGTGATGTCTTTATGCCTTCCTGGTTTGGAGGGGCAAGGTTTGGGTTCGAGTCCTGCTCTCTGATTTAGCTGTTGTTTGGGAGTGATAACGTGGCTTGCTTTCTCTACATTTCTCTTTGTGCTTTTGTAAAACAGAAGATGAGCAGCGGAGCCCCTGGGAAGCACCTTGGTGTTGCTCAATCACAGGGTGTGTAATAGACATAAGTCATTTTTGTGATTATTGCCACTGGAAAATAAGATGTCTGAGCTTTTCATGGAAACCATCTATGAGCCATTTCCCAGTTCACTAACATTTTATCTTCCTATTTCTCTTCCATTCCCCCTTTTAGCTGTTAATGGACCTCAGAATTAAGTTTCCTCCTCAAAGGTACACTGAGGTATTCCCAGACCATGACTTTTCTTTATGCATATGGTTGTCACAAAACTGCTCAGGTCAAACATCCACACAATATGCTCATAAATTAGTCAGCAAAACCACATATAAAGTACCAACTCATCATATGAGTAAGGAAGACATAAAGGCCAGAAGTATGTTAGACAATACAAGATAAATATGAACAGAATGCTCTGGCCAAAATGGCCCCAGGCTGGCCTCAGGTACCAGAATGAATCAGCAGAGTTTATAGACTGTGAACAACCTATATAAGGTCTTTGACTTTTTGCCACTTTTGTAATGACTAGTATAAAATGTCTGCTGAGCCCTGGCATAGTGAACTTCCATGAATGAAGTTTGGGGTGGGCCGTCTTGGAATAAAGCATGCATTTCCCCCACAGACTCCAAGGAAATTCTTTAAGCTTCCCTTGTCTCCCTGTCTGTAGTCCCTGATTTTGGGGCTCAGGCCTCATAATATGGAACAAATATCCTAAAAACTAGACTGTGCTTTTTAAATTTTTTTCAAAGTATAAATTCTGAAAAATGTCATCCACGTTCCTACTTGATAAACTTCCTAAGCTAGAAGATGGACAGGAATAAAAGGAATGGTTTTTTTAATGGTGTTGGGGTTTGAACCCAGAACCCCATATGTGCTAGGTAATTTCTCTGCCACTGAGCTATATCCTGAGCACTGGAAGCAATAGAAACTGAGGCTAGATTAGAAAGAGTGGCATCCTGAGAGCCTAGCTGCAGGCTAAGTATGGCTATCAAAGCTTTGAAGCAGTAATACAATATGATGTAAATTGAACTCTAGTAAGATTTATCTGGAATTGACTTTTTGGAAAACTGGGTTGTAGAGAAGGAGGTTGGGAACAGTTAAGGTGATATATTGATATTCAAGATCAGAGGAACTATATAGACCCAAAGACTGATAGTAGAAAACAGGATTACCTGCATGGTATCTAATATCCTTTAAATATTTAGTTCACTTTTTTTTTTTTTTGTAGTGCTGGGATAGAACTTGGAGCCTGTGCATGTTAGGCAAGTGCTCTACCATCAGATACATCTTGAGCTTAGTTAGTTTATTTTAATGAAGTTTTATGCAAGAGATAATTTGGAAACTAACCAGTGGGGGGGTTGTGTGAGTTCTTGCAAAGAAATCCACATAGCTTCATTAGAGCTAGAATGCATACTGGTTCAGTAAAGAGGAGGGAGTAATGGGAACAGCTTACTTGTAGGCAGGGATTCTATAAAAAAAATTGAGGTGGAACTGTGATTTGAATCTTATTAAAGGAGTATTGTTTGTTTTGTAAAGATAAAGTCAAACAAATATATATATATATGACTAATAAAAATAAATGCTGATATTAGAGAAAATTGGCAGTTAAATGCTTTTAATCAAAGTGACAGGAAGTGGATGTCCCTATATTTCTTGGCAGCACAACACAGCTGTCGGAAAGTGTGTTCATGCCGCATGCCTCCTCTCATCTGTCACCATCAGTTCTCATCACTGCGGTCACCTGGCTCCCTGGGTCTTTACATGTGGACTCCCAGTGGAATTAATTGAAAATCTTTTCATTTCAAGACTTCATCCTCACCTGAGCCAAAGCACCAGTCAGATTGAGAAATCTCTGCATAAAATCACAGGTTTTGGTTTTGGAACAGTTTTTATTTCATCTGTATTTTTCCAACCTTATAAAGTGGGCCTATCTCTACTATTCTTCAAGATTAAGATGTCACAGGCCTTGGGCTTCAGCTGAGGATCCTTCAGACTCAGAAATAAAAACAAGACACAAAATAGGAAAAGAGATCGAGGCGAGGGTTAATTCGATTTCTGCCGCGTCTTGTGCTTGATTCCTATAGGCATGCTTCTTCATGACTTGTAAGATTTACTTGTTTTCCTTTAGGCCTGACCCTAGAAGGTTGAAATAAATCTTTTCCTAGAATAGCAAAGCTAGAAAGATGACTTTCTCAATCTGAATCCAAGTGCTGGTATTCGCGACTATTGTTTGCAGCATGCACAATGAAAGAAGGAAGAGAGGGAGAAAGTCTGATTTGTAAGACTTGAGTCCAATGGGGAACAGGTATCTTGTGCTATGTTTAATAGCTGGCAAGTTCTTAATAAGTTATCATTAGTATCTTTACTGCCTGACTGCTGTCATGGGCTGTAGAAACCCTATCTAGTAGGCTGAAGCATGTATAGAAATGGATAGGCTAGAACTGATAGAGAAACAGGATTGCACTCAACTTTAGTTTCTGACTTATGAACCAAAAACAAAAATCTAAATTTTAATTTGTTAGATGAATGTGAATGAATGGAACTCATGAGTATAAAGAATGCTATTTGTAGGGTTCAGTTATAAAATATAGAATTTAGAGTGCACACCAGTTATAAAAACAGTAATGGAAGGGTAGGGTACCTGATGTTAATTAAGAAAGACTAGGAAAGTAGTAGTCACATTTACTCAGAGTTGCTGAAGAACTCTGAGGAGCCTGACTTGAGGAGCCTAGACAAACCTTACACAATGCAGAAGGGGAAGGGAGAGGTTATAAGAGCCGTCCCAAGGAATAAAGGATATTCACTTGGGTGCTGAGGGCAAGATGGAAAAGAGAAAAGGAATGTGTAACAACAGCCTGAGAGGTCAAAAAGGAAGATGAAGAATGGGGGGTATTACAAAAAGAAGTCAACTTCTTTTCCTGATGGCCTCAAATTCTGGGTTTGATATATTTGTTTGTTCATTTCTTGTCTGTGATGGTTTGAATGTGAAATGCCCCTCACTGTCTGATATCTTCGGTCACTGGTCTGCAGCTGGTTCTGTTACTTGGGGAGGTAATGGAAACTTTAAGAAGTGCAGTGTAGCAGGAGGAAATGTGTCCCAGGAAGCATTCCTTTGAAGATTGTAACTGGCTCATTTCTTTCTCTGCTTCCACTATGAGGTGAACAATCTCCAGTTCCACCTGTTCCCAGCACTGTAACATTCTGCCTCCTCATAGTCAAGAATCAATATAGACTGTCATCTCTGCACCCGTGACCTTCAACAAATTCTTCCTCCCTTAAGATGTTTCTGCCAGGTATTCTGTTGCTGCAACGCAAAAGTAACTATTACATTCTCTACATCTTGGATCCGGAACAATGCCTTGGGGTAGTGACCTTATGACTCTCATCTGTAACCTCTGTGTCCAGCATAATAAGGCAAGAGATTTCATGATGTGATTGGAAAACTGAACACAAGGAGGTGATGACAAGGAGGGCACATTGGATTGTTGAATTCTCTTACAGTGTGACTGAAAACTCGGAAGACTTAGAATTAAGCTATCCAAAGGTGGTTGAATAGTGAGAACAGTTCTAGTAGTATAAATTGACTAATATTACAACAGCATTATGAAGCATTTTGGTGTGTAGAAATAAAATTAGCAATGACAGGAGATTAAAAGCCCTTTTGAAATTTTCAAGTATGAGGAAATGAATATGTGAGTGTGATGGTGGCAAGAAAATGACACGTGTGTTTGTTACAGAATATTTTAGTGATAGTTAATGAGATCTCATTGCTGGTCAGAATAAATTGAAGAATTTACCAGACTAACCTTGTTTCATCGTTTTCTGTGGAAATGAACTATGGGAAAGAATTGTGGGAATGCTTCTTATGGAATTTACAAATAACTTTTCTGAGAACATTTCTGTGGGATGCTTTTTCTGCTACATCCCTGTCTTGTAAGTTGCTGTGAAGTTCATCTTACAACTGTGAATCAGTCGGCTTATAACAATGTAACTAGATTTACTGTACCTTACATTGCCTTTGCCTTGAAGAGCACAGATGATTAATATTGACAAGGAATGTTCAGAGATGCTCATATGAATTTAACCCATGTTTTTTGCTCCCCTTTCTCAGTGACCTAGTTGTACTTTTGACCCAGAACAATGTGTGTGCATATGAGATATGTCAACTACTTCTGAGAACAACAGATGTTAAAAGTAATGAATTTCCCACAGAAATGTTGAAAGCAACAGATGGCATGAGAATGAATGGTACATGTCCATTCTGGTCAGCAGAGTTCACCAGTGTTGCCTCTATGTCCCCTTCCTTTGTATTAGAGCGTGAGTTCCTTCCCACTCACTCATGTGTCCTGTCTTTGTTCACATAATGCTGATTCCTCATGTCTTGCTGTTTTTGCTGTTAAACGACCACACCAATGAGTGTCTGTCACCAGAAGCAGCAGCTGCGGGTGTGTGAGCAGCGGTGATATTGGCAGAAGCAGCAGGTTCACTCTTGGTTAAATGAACCCAAGAGTTATTTTCTTTCTTTCAGGCTTTGAGCTAAGAAGCACTGGACCCATTCTTGGGTGAACAAATCCAACAGTCGCTGTTTATAATTCCAGGACAGTGGCCCAAGGGGACCAGTTTCTACCTGCAATTCACCTGCATATTCAAACTGCTAAGCACAATGAATGTCATCACAGATATCAATGCAAAGGTTGATAAGGGCCTGGGACTTCTACACAGATGGAATCCTAGATGGCTGTTTCATTATTCCAGAGCCCAAAACTCTTTCTGGACTGTTCATTCAAGTGACAGCTTAATGTAGACTAGAGGGCATTGTTTTGGGTTTGGGTGTGGGCAAAACAACCATTTTAGTGTTAGCAATACTGCTCACATAGGAAACAGTCTAAATCTTTTGGGAAATCAGAGTAGGTTGTGCTTGTCCACTTCTGTTGTATTCAGTTGCTCCAAAATCCAGTCTTTTTTCCTGTGCTGTCCTCTGTCTTCTTTGAGTTTCCAAGCGATGCAGAGGGAAGCTCCCTGCTCACAGACAGTGATTTACTTTTGCTCATCGTTTTGTTTCTTTCTAACAGATTCTGGGGATCATTCTCATTTTTCACATGTCCAGATGAATACTTCATTTGCCATTGTTTCATGTGATGCGTAACTATGGAATGTTACCACTTGGCTGAATTGAAAACTCAACCTCAATGTAAACAAAGGATTCTGAAGACCAAGAAATGGGAAGAAGAGTGTTGTGTGGCTTGAATGTGAAATGTCCATGTTTTTCAGCACTGGTGGGCAGTTAGGGAAAGGTTGTGAATCCAATAAGAATTGGAGCTTTCCTGAAGGAAGTGGGTCATTGGAGGATGGGTGAGTCTAGAGGTTTTATGGTCTGACTGTACTTCCAGTTCACAGTCTACCTTCTGACTCTGAATACTGTGTGATCATCAGGCCTTCTGGTCTTGCAGTCATGGCTTCCCTGTCATGCTGGAAAGTGTCCCCTTTTACTGCAAGGTGAAATAAAATCTCTCCCTTCTATAAAGCTGCTTCGAGTCAGGTATTTTGTCGAAGCAATGAGGGATGTAACTACAATATAACATTCTTACCAGGAAGTGAGGCTGTGGCTTTGATAATGCTGACCACATGGTTCCTAGACTTTTCGAATTGGTTTTCAGGAACAATGTGGAAGAGTTTGCAACATTTGGCTAAAGAACTCCGGCAATTCTCTAACCAGAGTTAAAGAAGCCATTCTGATGAGAATTTAGAAGGCCAGATGCCTGAGAAATGCATACAGTGAAAGCCCAGCTCATGAGGTTTCAGAGAGAAGTGAGAGTCTATCATATCAGGAACTGGGCAAAAGGCGGTCCATGCTGTATTCTAGCAACAAATCTGATGGCATTTTTGCCTGTATCCCAAGAACTTGAATAAGGCTGAATTGAAAAGTCATGGGTTAACGTAGTTAGAAGAGGAAACTCAAGACAGGATAACACTGAGTTTTTGTCCTTGTCACTATTCACTGCTTTTACTCTGATCTACAGTGAGAGCAAAAAGATATATATAAAAAAGTAAATTTTAGAGTAGAAAGATTTGTAAGCAAATTAAGAATTCTGGGCATGGAAACTATCCTGACAAACCATCTATAATTGTTAAAGATACAATGTGATCAAAAAGCTTAACGTGATTAAAGAGAAATTACTCTCTTCAATGGGACAGTAGAAAAGATGTCCCATGGGCAAGACCCCATCCATGGAAAGCTGTAAAGCTCTAACTTTTGAAAATAGAAATTCATTTGAAAGGAAAAAGCCAGAACAGAGAAAGCCCAGGAATGTGTTTGCATGGATTCACAGCCAGGACAAAGATGCCATTACAGCTCTGGTCTAAGGAGGTCAGGCAACATCCCGAATTGATGGCATCATCCACATGGTATTGGTTTTCTAGACATTCATGAAAAATGGAAGATGGAGACCTCACTCCATGCTTTCAATGAGCTGCTGAGACTGAGAACCGTGAGGGAGAGCTGGATTTCTGTAAATACACCATGTATGTATGTGTGGTGTATATGCATGTGCATATGTGCATTTGTGTGTGTGTGTGTGTGCAGGTACATATGCACATGTGTGCATATCCATGTGGAGGCCAGATGAGGGCATCAGGTATCTTTTTCAATCACTCTCCACCTGATTTATTGAAACAGGGTCTCCCACATTGACCCGGAACTTGCTGAATCTGCTAGTCTAGTTAACCATCTTGCTGGAAAGATCCTGTCTCTGCCTTGTGAGAATGTAAGTGGGCCACCAAGCATGCCTGACATTTACATGGGTTCTGACAATTCAAACTCGGGTCCTCACATAAGTGCTTGACTGACTGCCCAACTGCCCCATCTCTCAAGCCCTGATATTTGACTTTTTTTGTTAAACTGGTTTAACTTAGATATTCCATCAGCAGTAGCTATTTCTTCTCATAAATCAATTTTTCCCCATCACACCCCCAGGTATTTGAGTTTTTAATTAACATTGTCCTAGGAAAAATGGATTGCCCTGTACTTAAACATTGTTTCTGGTCAATAATCAGAAAAAAATGATGGAAAGTAATAAGTTGCTGCATATCTCCAAAGTAGGTATTTTCTGGAAACATTTTTTCAAGGGTCTTGAGACTTCCAACTGTCTAATAATTCTGTGCCAGGTGTGCAGTGACTTCTCAGAGGAACAGTGAAGAGAATAAATGTCATTTCTTCAGTGTTTACATTGCAGCTCAACTTTGGACTGAATGCTTTATCAGTAACCCTGGTGCTAATTCTAAGACTCTCTGGGGAATCTGTAACTCTGAACCCTAGTGTATTAATATAGAAAATAAGTGTACTTGGCTAGCTGCCTTTCCTGTCCCTTCCTTCACCTTCACCACTTCTGGAACTTCAGGTGATGAAGCCAATTAAACATATGCAATATAAGATGTATGGATCTATGTGTCTTCTCTTTGATATTATTTCAACTTGAACTACAAGGGCTGGAAAGATTAAGTTTCCACTTGGTGAACTCTTCCCTATTATTTTATTACCTAATTCTGATGTCATCTACTTTGTGAAGCTCTCCCTGTTTGAATATCCCAGACCACAATCAGTTTTCCATTTTTTCTTTGGTGGTTTGAGTCTTTGAAGAAGAAGGAGATCTGTAATGAGGAAAGTTTGACAGGTATTCATCAGTAATACTAAGAATATCCAAGTGCTGTTTGGTGACTCCAGATAAGGATTTTTAATGTGTTTAATAAAAAGCCAAAAGAGATAAATTTTAATATTTTTGCAAAGATAATGATGAAAATTTAGAGAGATATATTTAACCATACTTAAACATTATACCATATACACATTAATTAGAACAGTGCACATTACCACATAAGCATGTATAATTTTTATATTTTCATTTATTAATTATAAATAAATAAATGTTCTTATTGCTTCTTCCCAGTAACTTATTTCTGTAGCTCAAACCCTATATTTTTATTATTGAAGTCAAAGGAGGATAATTGTTCAAAAAGAATTTCCTGTTGTTAGCAATGGTTCTTTTAATATGGATCTTTTCTGAGCACAATTATGAGGGTTCTGTGAAGGATGGCTTCATTATGGATTATTTCACTTTACTAACTTTATATTTTGAGTATTTTTAAATTTATTTTTATTGTCCATAATGAGTTACATTATTTAGTGGGCAAAGTCGGGTGTGGTGGCGCACGCCTTTAATCCAAGCACTCGGGAGGCAGAGAGAGGTAGGAGGATCACCAGGAGTTCAAGGCCACCCTGAGACTACATAGTGAATTCCAGGTCAGCCTGAACTAGAGTGAGACCCAACCTCGGAAAACCAAAAAAAAAAAAAAAAAAAAAGAAGGAAACAAGGATAGTATTTTGAGTATTTTACATTTGTTGATTATAGCATAAATTTGATTATAACATAAAGCGCTGATTAAAATACAATATCATTTTAAATTTATTGGGGTTTGTATTATTACTTGTTATGTTGTATTATTTGGTAAATGTTCTATAGTCAGATGAAAAAGGAAGCATGTTCCTCCGTTGTGGGTAAAGTGCTTTATAAGTGTCAGTTGCATTGCTGATCCTGTTGTTTAAAACATGTGCATTCTTGTCCTCAGTTATTGAAATGATGAGCTTAATGCTAGAATGATGCTTATGTTTCTCCTTTTAATAAATCATGTCTTTGTTTTATGTATTTTGTGTCTCTTTTTGCCATATATAAAATTGGGATCATTATGTATTTCAATGAAGGGATCATTTCTTTATCATGAAGTAATGTCCCTTATAGCCTTTCATATCAGTGTATAAGCATCAGTGTACGGTGGAGGTACAGTATATAGCTGTACCTACCCCCATTTCTTGATTAATATTTATCTGATATAGTTTCCAACCATTTGCATTTTATTCTCCTATATGTTGTGATTAATAAATGTACAGTTGTGTACAGTTATGACATGTGTATATTCAATCCACTCCACAGTTCCATCCATCATTGTTTTGGATTGGTACATTTACATCATTAAAATATTCATATATAAAAATATTTGTGCTGTATGTTAATAAACTTCAGATAGAAGGAATTAGACGCTTCAAATTTATAATAATATTGACAGTGTAGTAGATGCATAGGACAGGATATATTAAGCAACAGAATAAAATTATGTGAACAAAAATACTTCATGTTCATAGAAAATTGATCTTTGCCATAATCTTAGAGAAAATTTAATAGGAAAAAAACATTATAAAAATGATGTTGGGATAACTAAATAAGTACATGAGTGGTGAACTATTCATCCCATATAGAAAAGATCTCAAACTATAGGTCATATGTTGGGTCCCAGCCTTAAGCTAAATTTTAGAATATGGAATAAAGTTGGGCGTGGTGGCACATGCCTTTAATCCCAACATGCCTTTAATCCTGGGGGGCAGAAGTAGTAGTTGATAAGCCTTGATCCTTTTTGTTGATACTTTGCTCTGCTGTACTCTGCTGATTGGCTCCTGCCAAAAGGTTTGAATCTTATTGCTTGAGAGAAATAGGCTGAACAATGTAGCCTTGGGCTATAAAAGGGTTTTGGGTGCTGGAGTAAGTTGAGATTTGCCCAACTTTTCTCCCTGTCGAGTGTGTTTGTCCAACTGTACGTCTCACCTCTCCCGGATCTAGCCCTTTCTCCTGATGGCCGGCTAGACTTGGGCTACCTGCAGGGGGCCAGGGGTCAGCAACCTCCCCAACAGTCATAGGCCTAACAATAACAACTAATACCACAAAGTCTTAGACTATGACATACACAAAAATCTTCATGACCTTGGAACAGGTAATCATTTCTTGAATGTAACACTAGACACAATGCAAAAGAACAAGGAATAACCTGATCTTTCCAGACAGGATCTGACAATTATCAAAACTGTACAAAACAAGAAAATACTTAATGCTTGTTATTATGTGATGAAAGTAGAACTCTTATAATGTAATGCTGAGCTGTTTCAGAAAACAACCCACCACTTCCTTAAGTGGTTAAACAGTGTACCCGTATGATCTAGAAAGTCCACTGCCAGATATTGCCAAGGAGAATGAAAACTCATGTTCACACAGACACCTGGATGCAAACATCCAAAGCAACATTATTTGTCATATTTGTTGAGGGGAAACATCTTAAATATGGATCAGCTGATGAATGAATGACTGGAATGTGGTATCTCTATCTAATAGAATGCTCTTTGGTCCAACAAAAACATGCGGTGCTGTTCCATCCTACCACCTGGGTGAACTTTAGAGACAGTGTACCAAGGCCTGGGGAACTAGTAACATGAGGAAATTCATAAGGAAAACTTGTGAGCATTGAAATACATAGAGGCAGGCTAGTAGTTATGTAGTTTGGGAGGATGGGAGGATTCTGGGCTCATCGTCAGGTGGTCTGGGATTTATTCCTAGAGTAATGAAAATATTGTCAAATTGATTGCGATGATAGATCCAGATCTGAAGATCTGCTAGTAGTCATTGAATATAGTCACTCTGTGTTTATTAGGATAAATGCAGTTGTTTGGTTATTATATCTTAAATGTGTTGAAAGAACATATCAAAGCTTATAAAATAATCGATTAATAATTTAGTCGTTTAATAAGTTTTTGATATGGTTCCTGTACTTTCCTCTTCTTATATTCTCATAGATTGAATCACTTTGATTTTACCAGTCTATCTGAGTGAGTCATTTTGAAGAACTTTAAAAGTGATTGCTCTGGATATTACAATAGCTTAGAAAAAAATTGACTTTCAGTAATCAACTGCTATCAATATTTCCTCACTTCAAATGTGGTGTGGGAACTTCTATTTTGGCTTCTTAACTTTCCCATTTTAAATATCATTATCTTGTATAGCAGATGGTGCAATAATTTTTGTCTCAATCATATATGATTTGTAGAATTTAGAGACAAGACAGTCTGTTGTGCATATTATAGTTCTTTCCTATGTATTCTTCCTTCCTGGTGTTTCCTTGTGTTTGAAATTTCTTCCTTAATCCTCTGTCCTTTGCTTTCTTTGGAGAAGTTGCTGAAAAGCAGCTTTGTGAAGAGCAAACTGTTTCCTTTTCCCTCACCTCAAGAAATCTTGGCTGATCAATCTTTTTCTTTTAATTGCTTGAAAATACACCGCTTTCTTCTATACTTCATGGTTTAAAGTGAAAAATAAATCTTTTTTTATTATGGTAGACATTTCCCTAAATAAAATGCATTGTTTTCCTATGATTGCTTTTAAGATGTTTATTATTTTTCTTTAGTTTTCACACATTTAATTATGATGTGTTTTGGTTATTTCTCTGTGTTTACACTGTTCAGAGTTCACTGAATTTTACAGATTTGTCTGTTGTTTTGTGTCTTTCATCAAATTTATGAACTTTTAAGGCAACATTTTTTTCACATACTCCTTCAGTTCTTCCTTTTCCGTTCTTTTAGGCATTCATTAATGCCAATTCTGATCTCTTGTCTCCCTTCAGTAATTGGCCCGTGAATCATGTTTAAGTCTTTCTATGTTATAAACACTTGGCAAAATCTATTAATTGTCAATTTCACACATTCCAAGGAGAAGTATCAAATTTTGGAAATATGTTCCCTAGGAAACTAATCAAACATACAAAACAAATACTACTTGTCTAATTAAAGGGATAATTAGATAGACCTGTCTGTGCTAAAGTGGGAAGATGTTCTTGATGTAATTAGTATAAAAACAGACTTACCAAAGTGCTGATATATACATGATATATATGTATGTGTATATTTAACACCCATGTAAACTCTAGAAATCTCTCAATGATGCTAACCGGGTATCAACATTCTGCTTAATGAATGTACAAGACTTCTGGCCTTGCTAGTGATTTCCTCTGGCTGGACGGTGGAGGCGGAGTAAACTGACACATGGAGAGGCACATATAGACAAAGAAGTATGGTAGGCTGCAAGGAACTGGGTCCTGCCCAAATCCACATATACTTGGAAGTAAATCCTATGCTAGTTGAGCCTCAGATAAGATTCCAACTCTGATTGACACGTTAATTGTATTTTGCAGAACTGCACAGGTGAACTATGTTCACCTATTTTTATATTCATACATGCAATTAGATGTTTTGTAGTGTTCTTATATAAGTGGTCGACATTTCCACAAGAGTATTACTTTTGTTTCACAAATACTTCATATATGTATATTTATATCTATGTCATAAGATATATGTGTATTTTGACTCTCCGTTTGCACCTGACTTTCATAGATTAATACCAAACATTTTCCAGATGAGGTACACTTACTGCAGAGTAATGGTAAAGAAATGACAGGCAAAAACAGAAAGCAACTGTTTCTGCAAAGTTGTTTACCTGACTTTTCTAAGTCACTGTACAACTTAGTTCAATCAATTCCGAGCCAAAGAAAACAGTCATCGTGTCTTAATGTCTTCAGGAAGCCAACAATGAATAAGATTAGCTTCAAACTGAAAGAACACAGCAAATGGTTTTTATATATTTATTAGAGTGTTATCTCCTGGAAGTATCCAAACCTTAATCATCTACATGGAGATGAGAAATATGTTTGCATATCAGCAGGTGTCTTTATTTCATTTGCTGCATGTGATGTGTGTGCTCTGTGGTTTCATTCTTTAACACAGGATGGATAGCACAAAGCATCGTCACTCCCAGGACAAGCTTCATTCTTTTGTGTTTTGAAACCCAGGAATTATTTAACCTCATATATCTACTCAGCATCTTTCCCTTTTCCCATTGTATGAAATATAACTTGATGGCTGGAGAGATTGCTCAGTGGTTGAGGCACTTGCCTCTAGTGCCTAAGGCCCTGGGTTCAATTCCCCAGGACCCACATAAGCCAGACCTACAAGGTGGTGGCCCTGGTGCATTCTCTCTCTCTCTCTCTCTCTCTCTCTCTCTCTCTCTCTCTCTCTGCTTGAAAATGAATAAATAAATAAAGAAATGCTTGGGATTGCTTTAAAAAAAGAAATATAACTTGAATTGTGTGTCTGCTCAAAATTTAAAAAGTTAAGATTCAAAAAGTAAGATAATAAATCATTTCTTAAACAATTATTGTTAAGAGTAACCTGTAAGGGTTAAAGAACTAAAAAAAATGAACTCCTTTATACTTTGGCAATTGGCAGGCTAAAACAAAACATTTTTAAAAAGCCCTTTGCCCTTTGGATTCTTTTTATTCAATGTAGAATGCACGTTAGTCCATAAGGCAAAGAACAGGATACTGTCTAGGAGGAGCTGCTGTAAGGGTCCCAGTTGCTAGAGCATGACTCTAAGGAGCTGTTGTAACTCACTTCCCCTCCCCCCCTGAGAAGCCCAAGGGCCACTGTGATATTCATCATGGGTGAGGGTTTTTTTTGGGGGGGGAGGGGAGAGAGTAGGGAATGATTAAGTCATAAAGGTGAAATAGTTCTGAAGAAGACTAGTGCCCTTATTCTTTCTTTGCACAAGGCTGTTGAGAATGAATAGATGTGTGGATCCAAGCCAGGATGAGGTCCTTCCTAGACCCCACTAAGCTGTCTCCATGACGATGGTCTTTTGGCTTTGAGAGCTCCTTGCTGAGGCTATCAGTGTGCAGTACTGAGTTACAAAAGCCAGGACAACCTAAGATGGGCAGTGGCATTTTCTTGTGATATCATTATGCATCATCTTCACCTGTCACTTTGGATCACATGAAATGAAAACTGTTAGGGTGTCTGTAAGGGTGTCAGCAGTGAAATCTCAGATTTCAGGACAGCTCTTCACCACCCATAAAGTATGACAGGCTGTGGAGAAAAGGTGAGTCAGGCAAAAGGAAGGGAGCATTGTACTTGTAACAAGTAGAAATACACCTTGACCTTAAGAAAGAAGGTGCCCTCTAGTTGTTCCTTGGTTCATCCAGAGATATCTGCGTCTTTTAGGTTTGAGAGTGAAACTTCGCAAGGTTCCCATTGTACCGTTTCTGGGAGTGTGCTTTATGGCTTGAATTGAACTGCATTTTCCACTCGTTCATTCTTTACTGCTTTAGTATATTTACTATCAGGCGTTGTAGTTTCTGGCTGTAACTCAAACCGTAAGGAAGTCCCATATTTTAGAGACTTTGAGAGTCAGATAGAAATGTAGGGAATAAAAAAAAAATCAAAGACGTTCTCAGAGCAGAAGCATATATCGTTGATTCAGTTAGATTGTCTGTGTGTGTACAGCAAAATCTCTCCATTGCTGTCTCCAGTTTCCTCCTTCACCTTCCGGATGAGGTGATGTACCTAGAGTAAGAAAAAACAGGAATTTATACCCTTGTGCCATTTCTGTGTCTCTTCATTATACTTTCAGTTTGATCATTATTAGGATTTGAAAGCCCATAGTCCCTAGTCAAGAAATATGTGTGGAATAAACGTTACAGAGATGGTCAAGTATCTGATTTTTGTAAATTTCAGTGACCAGAATTTTAAAGGAATTCATTGGGTTTATATTCAGATAGTTCTCTTGGCATTCGAAAGCTGGAGAAAATTAGCTTGTTGTTAATATATCCATGGTCCCCTGCCACAAGGACTGATCCAGACGACCCATGGAGGAGGATATCCAGCTGATTGGGGATGGGGAGGGGGGCATTGGGGAATTGGGGATAACAACTCATTGTTTTCCCACTAAATAATGTAACTCATTATGGACAATAAATATATATTTAAAAAAACCCAAAATATTCAACACACCTACCATGTTAACCTAGCTTCTGTTCAATACACTGTTATAACTCCATTCAGTGATGAATTTGTGTCTTGTAGCTGCAAACAATGATTTTTACTGTTTGTGCTTTTCACATGGGAGAATGTGCACTGTGCTGGAAAGGATATGGTTTAGTTGATTGCCGGGAATTTGCCAAGAATCCTGAAGAATTATTTCATAGCTTTTCATTCATTCTTCTTTGAAGTACCTATTGTTATCCAAACATCTTTCTCCAGCGAAGTAAGTAGCTGTGCACCTGGTAAGGTGTTTGCTGACTCTATCCATCAGATATATATGTGCCCAGATTTTTGTCTTTTCTGTGGAATTTCTCAGAAATGGCACGTGAACTAATGTTGATGTCGGTTTGATTAATAGCTCATGCATAGAATTCTATGGAATTCTGTAGTGCTGGTGTCTTCTCTTCTAAAACAAACCATCTGTCTCTTCCATAAAGCAATTTTAGATTGTATAGAAAATTACACAAGCCTTTAAATAACATTTCCTCCAGGAACTCAAGAGCTCAATACTGTAGATATTTATTTACTTTTCCTCTTCCTTTTTCCCCTTATGTAAATGTCTGTACTGCACAACAGGAAAAACCACATTGGATTAAGTGGTATTTCTTTCCAACAATAGGAAAACTTATTTTAACAAGTAAAATATGTTTTAATAATTCATCCCCAAACCATAGCTGATCCCTTCACTCTAATTCATTGCAAAATTTTTCTGCAATTCCTAATAGCAGTATACAAAATTATTAATTTGATTAGATTTGGTGAAAGTTAACATCATCTAAATGAATCCTAAGGTCTTGTGTTTCAAAACCAGATTCCCATGATGTCTGAATAATTAGCCACGTTATGTAGAAACTCCTGTCTCATCTCCATCTCAACCAGACTTAGGAAATGAAAAGGAAAGATTGCTACATCAGATGATATGGCCAGTTTGTTTTTAAGTTGAAGATGCTATTATTCTGTGGGAGATGGTGATGCAGTATTTTGCCACTGCAAAGAACTCTGTCAAGAAGATTTGGGGGCATGGAAATTATCTCCACACTTACGTGGTGGACACAGTGGTTCATGTCTTTATTTCTCCCCAGTTTAATACATAGAAAATATTAAATATTTCTATGTTAATAATTTTTAAAGGAATTGGGGAATTTGGGATAACAACTCATTATTTTCCCACTAAATAATGTAACTCATTATGGACAATAAATATATATTTAAAAAAAGGCAAAACAGAAAGAAAAGAAAAAATAATTTTCAAGGGATAGAAAAATGCACATGGCATTTTCCCTCTATTTAAAAATGCTACTTTTTTGGTCCCACAGCCAATTAGCCCAAAGTTGCTTAAATATTAAATATACAAGGGCCAAAGTGTAATGTCAGCCTAATTATTTTGGTTTCAGAATCTAGCCCCCTACATAATTTCATCATAGTGAATAATATACGAAATGTTCCGTGGGAAACTGAAAAAAAATGTACCACGATATCAGACTTAGAACCGTTGCAGAAAATCTCAAAAATCATGATCATATTTGAAAACATTTCCAGGAGTCACTTAAATGGAATTATTTTAATTCCCAGTAGACTTTTAGATATTTGCATTATAATTTAAATCTTTTTCAGAACATGCACAAATTTGCTTTTCATTACATACTAATATGGCCCTGGAACAACCACCACCATGGCAATTTAGCATTGTTATTTAAATGTGTATGAATAAATGCATACTTAATATTTTGTTTATTTCCTATGTATAAAAAGTTTTGCTTTAAATATTAATGAACACGGTGTGACCTCAGCCCTATGGATGGCATTTTCTATTCAAGATATTTTATTGAGTTTTAATTAAAGACTCTTTGCTAATTGTCTCCATGAAGGTTACATGTTCATTAATTTTTTTCTCTGGACCAGATACTGGCTAAACTTATACACACTACAGAAATTTTGTATCTTTTTAGGTGATGTGATAATACCGCTGAATTATAGTTCTCACATTAACTCGGGGTAAATCCTATGGGAACTGCTGAGTTGCCAAGGAAATCTATTTGTATTTGTATTAACTTACATTTACATAATGCTTGATAATGTTCATAGTTCTTCCTTACTCTTTTTACATTTGATCTTCACAATATGCCCAGGAGCGTAGTAATATAGGCAATATAAGCTCCCTTGTTAGGTTATAATTTGAGATTATAATTATCCATTATTAAGTCACTTTAGAGATGAGATCCAAATATACTTGTTAAAATCTCCCTTCTCCTATTCTGAATGTAGGTCATTGGAGTATGTCCTCATATTTGATTTCATTTTTAAAAATATATTTTATTTATTTGAGAGAGACAGATAGAAAGTGGCAGACAGAGAGAGTGAGTATGTGTGTGCCAAGGCCTCCTGCCACTGTAAATTAACTCCTGATGCATGTGCCACTTTGTGCATCTAGTTTTATGTGAGTGCTGAGGAATGGAACCCAGGCTATCCATCTTTGTAAGCAAATGCCTTTAACCACTGAGTCATCATCCCAGGCCCTCATATTTGGTTTCTGTATGTTTGGTTGTGCTGTATGGTTAGTTTTCATGCCAATAACCCCATGGGATAAAGTTTTCATGAAACAATTTGATGCTGATATGGAAGCAAGTATTCTGCTTGGGGAATCATTGTAATTGAACTAGTGTCCAGTCTTCCAGAAATGGTAGATAGTAAAAGTCTAGCAGAAATGTTAAGTCTTCACTTGTGGAATTGAATTTCTTTCTAATTAGTTTCTCAAGATTTCCTTTGTTGGTATTATTGTTGGTGGTGTTCTTTTTAAATAAATTTCCTTATTTATTTGCTAGAGAGAGAGAGAGAGAGAGAGAGAGAAAGAGAGAGAGAGAGAAAGGCCATAGGCATGCTAGGGCCTCTTGCTGCTGCAAATAAACTTCAGATACATGTGCCATTTTGTCCATCCAGCTTTGTGTGGGTACTGGGGAATCAAATCTATACTGGTAAGATTTTCAAGCAAGAACCTTTAACCACTGAGCCATCTCCCCTGCCCAGTTTCTCAAGTTTTGAAACTCTTCTTGCTAGTATTTTGTTTGACTCTTGGATAAAATGAGATAGTACACATGAAGCATTATTTAGAAAAGCTTCTGAATAAAGTATTTGTTACATCTATTTCTTCCTTTCTTTTCAAAAATGCTTTTTGACCAAAAAAGGAAGGTAAAAGATAAGTGGAATATTATGTACACAAAGGAAGTTCTTTACCTATATTTTCACATTATCCAGTAAAAAAAACAAAACCAAAAACAAATAACTTGCTAAAAATGAATACCCTCCCTATACAAATCCGTGAGCAAACTTGTTTTTAATTTTTTAGCAGACTTATGAAGCCAATTAACTTGGTAATATATATTCAACTTTAATGGGTAAGTAAATAATTAATGTTATTGCCTTTGTAAATTTAGCTTTTCAGTTATAAATTAACATAATTAAAAGAGTAAAGTTTCAGTATGCATTCTACCAGCCAAATTTAAATCAAGCAATTAAACTGTAGGGTTTTTTGCATGAAATGAGCTCAACTCATAATGACACAGATGAGAGATATAATTTTTTTTTCGTGGTCAGGTTCATTACAAAATACAATGGAGAGTACTTGTAGTATGTGTAATCAAGTAAATTATTCCAAGCACCACTTATATGTTTTAAGTTATTGTTCTGCTTCTTCTGACTTCAATTCCTGAGTTAAGCACTGTCGTATTTCTCTCCCTTGTAAGGAATGAGCTCCCCCATGCAAAAGATCCCTTAAAATTCCAGCGGAATGAGACCTTGTCAATAGCCGTACATTGATCCAAACCTCTGCAGATGATCCAGGGTTCATTTAAATTAAATTTAAAAATAGCCATTTTGCATCCTTTTACTATGCAAGGCTAGCTGTGAGAAAAACCAGCATTGTTTTTGTTGAAGGAGAGATGGAGACAGGTTCCCAGAGGCGTGTCCTGTGCTCAGGTGTCCCCTTGAATGTAAGAAGCAACAGGAACATGTGTGTTCGTCCTGACATGGGAGGCAGGGGAGGAGTCAGATTTTGTTTCTCCTTTGAAATAAGCTCTCCAGGACACTGCCAAAGACATTTTTTTTAATATATATTTATTGTCCATAATGAGTTACATTATTTAGTGGGCAAACCATACGTTGTTATCCCGAATTCCCCCCCACCCCATCCCTGATCAGTTGTATATCCTCCTCTGTGGGCTGTCTGTATTAGTCCTTGTGGCAAGGGATCCTGTATATCTTAGTGCTCATCCCGGTCTTCCTGGCCCAAGTGTGTTGTCACTGATGGGTGTCATGCCTCCGGACAGTCTCCCCCACCACGGCTCTCACAATCTTTCCGCCCCCTCTTCCGCTTAGTTCCCTGAGTCGTGGTGGGTGAGTAATAAGGCTGCTTTATTGTTGTGGGCTTAGAGGTCCTTGTGTCGAAAATCCTTGGTTCCTGTCTC
>PVHP010008649.1:0-52571 GCA_004024765.1 Zapus hudsonius | reverse complement strand
TCTCTCCTTGCAAATAAATAAATAAAATTATTTTTAAAAAATAACTGGCAGGGCGTGGTGGTGCACACCTTTAATCCCAGCACTTGGGAGGCAGAGGTAGGAGGATTGCCATGAGTTCAAGGCCACCCTGAGACTACGTAGTGAGTTCCAGGTCAGCCTGGGCTAGACTGAGACCCTACCTCAAAAAACTAAAAAAACAAAAACAAAAAAACAAAAAACACTTCTAAGCTGACTGGTATGAAAATGATTTTGGTAGGACAATGGTGAAAAGCATAATTTTAGTGGGATTAGGTATGAAAGAGAAGTGAGAAGGTAAGGTTGGCTTCACATGAGGGAAAATACTAAGACTATAGCTAGAAAGGATATTGTTAATTCATATTTTCCTCCAATGCAGAAGCGCTTTTAGAAGGTTTATACACAAGAGAATGAAGAGAGAGTAGCAGGTTATGACCTAGGGGTGTCGCTCAGTGGTAGAATGCTTGCCTAGTATGCTTCATGCCCTAGGTTCAATTCCCAATACTGCAAAAAAGCAAAGCAAGGAAATCTACTCAGATTAAGAAGTCAGTCAGAGAGAAGGGGAACAAAAAAAAAAAAAAAACCCCAATAAACTGCTAGAAGGAGCATACCAAAACATTAGGCAAGGGGTTACTCTTGGCCAGAAGGGATAGCTCCTTCCAAGGAAATGGGAGAAAAAGATCAGATCAAATAAGTTGCTGGAATGAGGAATAATTAATGGATTCATACTTGATGTTCATTTTTCTCAACTAGGGTGGTGAGGGATAATTTCAGAGTGAGACATGTCATTGATGTCATTGGTGGGATAAGGAGGAGAGACAAATGGAGAAGTGTGTGTGTGTGTGTGTGTGTGTGTGTGTGTGTGTGTGTGTGTGTGTGTGTGTTGGGGATGGAATTCAAGCGCTCTGTAACTGAGCTGCACTCCCAGCCTCAGCTCACAGGTTTTTGTGGCACCAGCCATCCTCGTTGTCTGAAGCAAGGCTTGACTGATTGTTAAATGCCTCTGGCTAACTTGCCATGGAGCCCCAGGTGACCTGTGTGTCTTTGGTTGTCTCATTTGAATTGCAGATTGATCCTCCTTGGAGAAGTCAAGTGAAGATCAAATAAGATTAAGCACATGCATGTAAAAACGTAAGGTTTCAAACTGTTTTTGATAGCTCTTTGGTTCTGGACTAAAGACTGAAGAGAATGCTCCTGAGGATGACAGTCCCTAATTGTCCTTGGCCTCAGTGGTGAAGGGGTCATATCCTTGTTACTCCTCACTGGATAGTTCAGACATCACACTGAGGAGCTCCTACAGTCCCTTATTTTCTAGAAACTTGACATGATATTTGGTATGTTGTGGGCCTAGATAAAAACCTGTAATAATCTTCTTTTTATCCACCCCTATTATCTTTTGGTCCTCTTCAGTCTGTGGCTGGGGTCCTACCTTTGGGTGTAGCATCTGAGGCATTCAGGGCTCCCTGAATGACTGCCTGGGCCTCAGAGTTCTTTTTCTTCAGAAAGTCTATAGTTTCTCGCAAATCCAGCAGCTCAGTGTCCTAAGAGAAACATTGGTGTCATTAGTTGCTCACAGTGGGACTGTTTATAATGATCCAAGTCCTGGAATTCTATTAGTCTGGATACAAAAGGGCAGGGGATGGGAGTGAGGAACATGGTGACATTTTATTGACAGGCAGGTTCAGAATCGGGATGTCAGGGCACTATTGATGGAGAGGATGAGGGGGAGGCTGTAGCCCTGGCCTCTGTGTCTAGAACTCACCATCCCAGGCCTCTCACCTTCTCTTCAGCTGTCTCTGCCAGGTGTCGCAGGCGGGATGTCATATTCACCAGGCTCTGCTCGAAAGCAGCCACTAGGTTAGCCTGAAGCAAGCACAGAAAAGAGGATCTCAAGTTACATGTGTCTGGAAACAAGGAAATGACCATGTGTGAGTAGTTTTACCAGATTTTCAGTGTCTCAGAGCTGATCAATGTCTTCGAACCTTTGGTGGTTATAAGGATTGGTTTCCCTAAGCAGACAAGGTGGAAGCAGCTAGATTTCCTGATGAGAACCAACTTCTGAGTCACAAAGACAGCAAGAGGGTGGGAAGGCTTTGGAGATTTTGTTCCTGCCACCTAGCAAAGGTGGGGTTGTTCTTTGCAATAGGCAGGTAGCAGGCTTGATGGGAGAGCCCCCCCTTCAGAGCTGGTCCCATTATTTTGCTTTAACTACAATGTGTCATGGGTGGGGCCCTGTGGGACCAAATAACCTTTGGGTGGTGTCTCTTTGGTTCATGTCTTCTGCCTGTGCTTTCTGGGTGGCTCTCTATTCTTTTTTTTTTTTTCTTTTGGTTTTTCAATTGTGGAATGTCCAACCCAGCAAGGAGCCTGTCAAGAACAAGAAATCAGAAGTCAGCTAAGAAGACTGCAGGCTCCTAGCAGGGTTGGAGGACATCCCACAACTTGGCCACTAGGTGTCAGGTCTGCCTCGTAAGGAGATGCAGGCTGGGAGAAGGTGCCAAGTGGTGTGAAGGCCTAGTGGAATGTGGTTTGTTCTCT
The DNA here is from genome assembly GCA_004024765.1 of Zapus hudsonius. Classification (NCBI taxonomy): domain Eukaryota; kingdom Metazoa; phylum Chordata; class Mammalia; order Rodentia; family Dipodidae; genus Zapus; species Zapus hudsonius. The sequence continues at coordinate 50,018 of PVHP010008649.1, read as the reverse complement.
AGGTTGCCAACTGGCAGCAAGATTGACAAGTAAAGTGAGGGAATGAGGCCTGGAAGCAGAGGGGATCACTGACAGTGAGGACAAGTGAGAAGCTCTGTGATGTTTTGTTACAATGGGTCTTGCTCTAGTCCAGGCTGACCTGGAATTCACTATGTAGTCTCAGGGTGGCCTTGAACTCACGGCAATCCTTCTACCTCTGCTTCCCGAGTGCTGGGATTAAAGGCGTGTTCCATCACACACGGCTCACCTTAAATTTTGCTCTCAACTCTTGTCTACTTCTCTATATGCAATCACATAGCTGTAGGCAGGTAACTTGAAGCCCTGGAAATCTACTCAAGAGCACCGAGAGCCACTGGCTTCCTTGTACATTTCTTTTCTTTTTTTTTTTTCTAGGTAGGGTCTCTCTCCAGCCCAGGCTCACCTGGAATTTACTATGTAGTCTCAGGGTGGCCTTGAACTCATGGTGATCTTCCTACCTCTGCCCCCCGAGTGCTGGGATTAAAGGTGTGCGCCACCACGCTTGGCTCTCTTTTCTTTTTGAGGTAGGGCCTCACTCTAGTCCAGGCTGACCCAGAGCTCACTCTGTAGTCCCAACCTGGCTTCGAATTTACAGCAATCCTCCTACCTCAGTGTCCAAAGTGCTGGAATTGAAGGTGTGTGCCACCACACCTGGCCTTCCTTGTATACTTCTGTATGGACCTCTCCTCCAATTTATCACTCCCCCTACTCTGAATGTTCCCTTAATCCCAATCTCATTCTAGGCCTTATAGAACCTCAGGCCAGTTGGTGCTTCTGTAAAGAGCCTAGCATTGGAAGGGCTACAGTGGCCTTGACCTTACCTGACCAGGGTATGTCAGCTTGGATAGTCTATTCAGCATGGCAAAAATTTGGTGTTGGCATCAGGGATCCCAAAGAGAGCTGTGGGAATGTCTCTGAGTCTTGGCAGAACATCTGTTTAAGGGTAGGGCTCTGACCCTTGGCAAAAATCTGTCTCTAGATTCAAAACTCACCAGGTCTGGGTGTTTAGTTTGTTCTCTGTTAGCCAAATGGAACTTCCTGTTCTAAGAAAAATCACCCTCTAAATTCATTTTCTTGGCTCTAACCCAGCCTTGACAACTCGATGGCTGACAGATTGCAGTGTAAATGAATCAGACATAATAATGTTCTCTGCCTCCCTGGCGCCTTTCCCCTCCCGCATCTCCCAGACATGAATTTCCTGGGGTGTGCAGGACGTGACCCAGGCCACTGGCCTTGATGGGTGTGGCACAGGATAGTTCTTCTTTCTGTTACCATTCTAATGGGTCCTCAGGAGTGTGAAGATCGATCTGATCTTCAAATAAGCCAGTCAGCATAAGACTTATGAATTTGAGATTTGAAAAAAGAGAATAAACACAATAACCACTGTGGCAAGAGGTTGTGGCTGAAATAGATGGAAAACATGCAAAATCTTGGTAGTCATTCTACCTGATTCCAAGGGATAGACCCCAGGCCTGACAGCTGGGCTCCCCAAAGAGGAAGGGAAGAGAGAAAACCAGAAACTACTGCGGAAATTACAGGCATGGTTACTTTTGTGCAACCACTTGGAAAGCTCCTGTAGATCCGGCTCAGCTGTTGTTTACAGCTTTGGGAGAAAATGGGCTCTTCTGTTCTCTGCTTGTAACTCGGTCACAGGGGAGAAACTACCCATAGCCAAGTTAGATGAGGTGGCTTCATTTCTTCCCATCTAGCAGAGCAGAAAAACTAAGGCTTACAGAAAGGCAGTGACTTTCTCAATGGATGAACTGGGAGAAGGTTAAAGGCAGAAGATGCTGGGTCCAAAGCTAAAGCTGAGACAGTTTTTGCCAGGTGCCCAAGGAGACTATACGAGGCAGGGTTGGTTGTAAACCAAGGAGTTAGTGAGAATGGGAGTCAGGCTTTTAACTGGCATCATGGTCACCAGACAGAATTCTATTAACCAATTCTGTGCCTGTTCATTTATGTGGCATGAACAAATGAATACATCCTGGGGCAATAGGAGAGTCTCAAGGTCATAGTAATTACAATCCATAACTTTTGTTTGTTTGGTTTGGCTTTTCAAGGTAGGATCTCACTCTAGCCCAGGCTGACCTGGAATTCACTATGTAGTCTCAGGCTTACCTCAAACTCACGGTGATCCTCCTACCTCTGCCTCCTGAGTGCTGGGATTAAAGGTGTGCCACTACCACTCCAGCTCATACCTATTTTTGTTCATGGTCAATGGCAAGGTTGTTTCTGTCTATCTTCAAAAGCACAAGTCAAAGACCACCAGACACCATCTCACCCACACTTACTAATTATGGTGGGGCAAATGGTTCTTTATGAAGGCTCAGAGAAAGTGAAAGACAGCCCCCAGTTCTTCTGTTGTGAAGAAGACCTGATCCCTAGAGGTCTGAGCCCAGGGCAGGCTGTCAGATAATTTTTGTTCCTTGTCAGAATGTAACTAAGTAAGATTCAGGTTGTCCCCTACTTTGGGTACTCACGTTAGCAGAAAGCTGAGATGTCAGGGTGGCCACTTTTTCTTGGGATGATTCCAGTTCCCTACGAAGCTTCCGAATTTGCTAGGAAAGGAAGAGAAAGATAAACCACTGGTGGCAGAAGTAGAAGATTTGGAAGGAAAATGGGGTGCAGAGATGTTAATAAGCAGATACAAAGGATCTGTACCCTACCTCCGATTGCATCCTCTCCTCAGCCTGAAGAAGGGAGCACAGAAAGAGAGAAAAAGAAAAGGCAGGTGGTTACTATGGAGGTGCAGAAGCCAGACCTGAGAGACATGAAGAAGCGTGACTGAGAAGTGCAGAGAGGTGAATCCCCTGTCTCCTGACCCTGGCTCCTTGCAGGACTCGACTCAGACCTACACTTGAGTTTAAATAATAGGTTTCTTCAGCGTTTATCTGTAGCCAGCCTTGTCACTGCCAAGAAAGCTGAGGAATGAGATGGTTGGACTGAAAACAAACTCTTATTGCTAGCAACCTGAAGGAGTAAAGAATTAGAGGCATAAGAAACCTAAGAATTAAAGGGTCCTGAAAGCCAAATGCGATGTGTGGTAACCCACAATAAACACTGGGTAAATTTTGTACATTATAGGGGCTCTAGGATCTAAGAAACCTCCCCATCTCACCTTGCCACAAACACTTCCCACTTACTATGGCAGGGAAAGGGCTTTAAAAGAAAGAGATTCTCATGTTTAAAAAAAGGGAGGGGGAGGATGGCTCAGCGGTTAGCTTGTTTGTTTGCCAAGGACCTGGGTTTGATTCCCCAGTACCCACGTAAGGCCTGGTGTACAAGGTGGCACATGCCTCTGGAGAGAGCTCAGTGGCAGTGGCTAGAGGCCCTGGCATGTCCATTCTCTCTCTCTCTCTGCCTCTCTATCACACTCAAATAAATAAATAAATAAATTTTTAAAGAGGGGGCTAAAGAGATTTCTCAGTGATTAAAGGCACTTCCTTGCTTGTCAAGCCTGAAAGACCAACGCTCTAGGTTCGACTCCCCAGTACCCACATAAAGGCAGATGCACAAAGTGGCACATGTGTCTGGAGTTTGCTTGCAGTGGCTGAAGGCCTGATGTGCCCATACTCACTCTTTTTCTGACTGCCTCTTTCTCTCTGTCTCTCTGTCTCAAAAAAAAAAAAAAAAGTAAGTAAAATAAAACTGGGGACAAAGAACATCAGAATTGCTCAGGAATTAGTGGTGAGGCTAGAAAGTCCACTGAGGACCTGAGGCACCCGTAGACTCATCAGTTTTAACACCATGGTGGCCCATCTCCACCCAATTACCCAATCAAAGGAGGTTTGAGGGAGTGTGGAATGGTAGGGGAGAGGAAGGGAGGGAGGAAGGGGCATTAATGTTCTTACTGAGGAGTATGTGGAAGAGGCACTGGAGGCCAGGGACAGCACCGAGCCATGAACTGGAAGAGAAGGAGAGCACAACATGTTAGCAGGAGGCTTCACGACCAAGGGGTTCCTAGGAGGAGCCCTAAGGCAGGAGCTAGGATTCTGACTCTGGAGGGCATCTGGAGCACACGGAAAGAGCAGCACAGGGCACCCAGTTGGTATGTCAACAGCCCACAGCAGCTACAAATCCGAGGAGACAGTCCTGAATAGAGATAGCCTCCTCTCTCATGTACATCCTCTCCCAGCCTGGGCCTGGTGGTCCCTTGCTCAGCCTGCCTGAAAAGCACAAGGGTCTAGAGATGGGGGGAAAGGACATTTTTGTGGATAGCTGTCATCTGGTTTGCCTAGTCAGGAAAGTACTTTTAGCTACAGAAATTTCTCATCAGAGCTGCTCAGAACCAATCCTCCAATTCTTTCTGTACCTCCTCTTCTCAGCCCGGTGGACTAGCATGGGGACCGCTCAGGTGAAAGCTACTATCTAAGTGGGGAATACTCATTGTGATTATTTGACAAGAGCCTCCTGCAAGAACTAAAGTGTACCTGCCAGGATTGCATCCTGAGAACAAGAGTGGAGGTATAGTAGACCCCACGGCCTGGTCTTCCATTAACACCCAGATCACCACCAACAATCCCATGGCCTTCCTAGAAACTACTCTTTGGAATATTTTGGAAAGAGGACAGAGATGCCTAATTCTTTGTACAAAGTTAAGAGCTACCATTATGTCCCTGTGTCTTTTCTGAGAAACTATGGAGAGGAAAGACCACTGGTAGAATGAGGAGGACAAGAGCTCTGGTTCTCAGAGCACCCTAAGGGTTACCACTTAACCTTTCCAAATCTCAATTTCCCTCCCCTGACCCCCATGGCTGATGCTCCATCCCAAAGACCCAGTGCTAGGTGGTGCCACCCAAGGTTTCTGGGCCCCCAGACCCTTCAAAGGTATGGGAAGACAGAACTGAAATGGCCCAAGTCGATGTCCTGTGGATTATATATGTGTGTGTGGTGGTGGCAGTGGTGGCAGTGGAGGTGGTGGTGGGTAAGGGGACCCAGCAGAGCTGGAATGAGCGTGAACCGCGCTAGCATGAAGTCTCACCATCATCCGTGGGGTCTCGGAAGGATCCTGACCGAATCATTCCCTTGGGTCTCTCGGCCAGGGACAAGGTGCTCCCCAATTGGGAGCCGCTGTACAGCTCGAAGGCCGCCTCGTGGGTGGGGATGCTGTTGGAGCGGGTGATTCTTGGCGTGGTGGCCGCAGTGGGACTCACTGGAAGGACAGAGGGAGGGGGGACAGGAGAGGGAGGGGGAGGCAGGAGAAGAGGCAGGGTCATCAGCTCTCTGGTCCCTTGAGGTGGGGGTGGGACACCAGGAGCATGAGAGGCAAAGGGGAAAAGGGGAGGAGAGGGAGGGGTGGGTGGGGGTAGTGGGAGTGTGCAAGCAGCTGGAAGTTAGGAGTGGGCCCCTCCTGCGAAGGTTGAGCCTTAATGGAGAAGGACCCCACTGTCACGGCACTTCTTCCCTCAACCTTGCTGGCCTTGGAGTTGTTGCTTTTGAAGGTTAGGCTGGGGGCCTGGCAGCTTTCCCGAAACCTTCACATCACTAGGATGTGCTGATGAAAATGGGATGTGTGGTTCTCAAAAACATAACTGGAAGCTTTGGAGGACTGAGAATTCCAATGAATTCTCAGATGAAACAGAACCACCTATAGAGCAGGGGACCAGGCTGTGGGATCCAATGGGCTCAGCATTATGGAAGGCAGAGAATCTCCTTGCAAAGCAGTGCAACCCTAAGTCATGTTCAGTCGCCTCTGAAGCTGAGATATGGCCCTGTCTGCCCTGCATTTCCCTGAATTGAAGGTGAGACAGACAGCAGGTAAAAGCGCCAGGTAAGGTTGTGGAATCTGTTTTGAAGCTGGGCTCGGCTGACTTGTGACATCTACCATAGCCTTCCCCTTTGCCCTGTGGGGATTGCTGCTTTTCAGGGTTCTCATCCTCATGGAGCTCCCCTGTCTATTGTTCTTCTTCCTCCACAGGGCATGTCTAACCTGTCTGTAAAGACCCATACAGATTTCATATCTGTTTTGGCCCTGTTGAATCCACAAGGAGGTTATTATTTGGCCCAGTCCCCCATTCTACAGCATGGATGCCTTGCCTCTCCTTTGGTCCTCAATGGAGATGAAAAACAAGTTGGCTTCATCCTCCATTTGATAGGCCTGCAGAGGCTAGCTGACCTTTCCTTAGATACACATGACCTGGAGTCCTAAAGAATCCTCAAATCCCCAACAGTCATTGCACAAGCATAAGTCCTTGTCATATATTAACTGCTTCCTTTCACTCAGCTGAAAGAAGAGATGGATTTAGACAGACACAGCAAGCAAAAAGAAGGCCTATTCCAGCCCTGTCCTAAAGAGATTCCCATTAGGCCAGTCCTGGCACAGTGATTTCCAAATGGTGTGCTTCTGTGCTGGGGCCAGGCCCTCCTTCTGAGGCCTATCCCCCCCCCACCCCATTTCTGAGTCATAGAGCCACTTCCTTCTCTCCTGGCTTTCCCTCCTCCTCAGGCTTTAGAGAGGGTGTGGCTGTGACATGTCTTAGTCAGCCCAGCCTTGAGGGTTAGGATGGCCCTGGCTTAGCCAGAACTGTTGGGAAATCAGGACCTTTGAAGACAGATCCCATTCTTCTCAATCAACAATCCTATCCTGCTTGCTGCCCACTGGCCCTACGTTAGTTCTATCTTCTCAGCTGGCCCTGGCAGTACTGCCCATGACAGGTCCTTTCTGGCAGCTCCATATGACCTCTGGGCCATGGTTTATGTCTTTCCCAAACCATTTTTCAGACTCTGCTACTACTAGTGTCCTATGACTTGTGCCCAGAAGAACATTTTTAGTTTAGGGCCTTGGAACACTCTTCTTTCTTAGTTTGAGTTGGTAAACTGAGGCACCATGAAGCAACCCAATACAGCATTGAATCAAACATGAGATGAAACTCCATGCCCAGCTGCCTGGCCTCACTGTGCAGGCTAAGCCCTGCTCTATCCCGAACCACAGTAAGTGACCACAAACACTGACCTATGTTTGTAAGCTGGCCCTTTGTGCTCAAGGGCATGGAGAGTGCAGGAGGGGACGGCAGCTCTGTCTGGTCATCTGATTCTGGCAGTCCACCAATTGTGTGGGAGTGCCGCCTCTCCTTGGTCTCCTCCTGGGACTGAAGCTGGTACCTGTAGGAACAGCAGAGGAACTCAGTCTAGGCCACTACAAAGTGATGCCAGAGGTGTAACTGTGTGGGGTGGATGAGCTAGGCTGGAGCCAGGAGATCCTGAAAGCAGGACCAGGCAGAGGTAATCAGGGATGCCTGACAAGGGGCAGGAGGAGGCCTTGGAACATCTTTCCCCTACACTCAGAGCAGAGCTCTATGACTCCATATGCAGGATTTCAGGTCCCAGGAGTCCACATCAAACTGAGTAACTCAGTGCCATCCCAACAGCAGAGGACTGGGCATGTCCTGTTCCTTGCCTTATCTGAATGGCCCCAGAAGCACAGAGGGGACAATAAAGTGAGGGAGTTTAGGGGGCTGGCAATAGCTTGGGCTGGTACAGGTGAGTGCACGATTCTCATGTGCAAACTCGTTTCTCCTGTTCCTAAAGAAGGTCATTTGCTGTAACAACTGACTCATATGGTGGGAAGCTTGCACAGGACTTTGAGTAGCATTTTTATAGGAACACATACAATGATTTGGCAAAGACCACTAAATTCATGCATAAGGCCTGGGACAGAGAAGGCTGAGGTTTTAAAAACAGGCCAGGAAACCCCAAGTATAGGGAAGAAAAAACATAGTTAGGGGTTACCTGAGTCCTTTCTTGGGAAGGGTATTCCGATCCCTCTGATTACTATGAAGGAGAGAAGAAAGAGATGAGTCCATCTTAGCAATTATAGTTTGGGATCATAGGTCTGAGGGGTACAGTCTCTGGAGTCAGGCCACGAAACTAGGAGATTTTTTTAAATAAAAAGATAGTCGCAACCAAGTTCTTGGTTTACAGCTTGAGAAATGTATTTGAAATATTAAATGTTTTTCTCTTATTAGGAATTATGGCACAGTTAGCCATTTAAAAGATCATATTATAGTAGGTTAAAACCAGGATGTGACATAAAAGAAATGGTTCTGGACCTGGAAGCAAAGACTTTAGGTGATATATAAAACTATGAGGTCTTTATGAATACATTTAACTTTCTATATACTGGTTTCCCCAGGTATAAGATGAAAATAAAACAAAAACACCTTATTTATCTCACAGAGTTATGAAACAAGTTAAATTGCTTAAAATAATGTGAAAACATTTTGGAAAGTTACAAAGTGACTATCAAATAGAAGATGGTTTTGCTAATGACCACACGAGTCTGAGGCAGGCTTAGCTGTTTCCTCCACATACCTGTCCAACTGTCCAGCCCTGGGGCTTCCACTCCAGGGCAGCTCTTCTGACTCTTCCTCTGAGGGGGCAGCAGGGGCAGCAGGTGGGGTGGGGATGGGAGAGCTGCTGGGGAAGGCACTGGGCAGGCTCATTGGCATCTGGAGGGATTCCATGCTCCTGTGCAGGCCGGAGAGTTTGGGGTACATGCGGGTCTCCTTCGGGACACTGAAACCACTCATTAGCTCCAGGCCCTGAGAGAAGCTGGCTGAGTTAATATTGAGGATGGGTGCTGGACTGGGGGCGAAGCAAGAAGGGAGAGGACCCCCAGTTGTTGAGCTTGTCACATGCAGATCTGGGACCTTTGAAGCGTGGGTATCACTGGATGATGGTAGATCCAGACTGTTGGAGTTGACCTTGTCTAGATTGGCTAGTGAGGGTGGCTTAACAAAGCTCTTAGCTGTAGCCCTGAGAGAAGTGAAGATAAAACAAAATACTCAGAATAACAGAGCAAGAGGCAATCCTCCCCTAATTTCCCGGTTTTCTGGCATCTGTTAAGTTTGGAGGTTTATCCTAATGCTGTTGAGAACTCAACTGAAAGAGATCCAATGTCTGACGGAGGGTGTCCTCAGCCGTAATAGGGAGACAATACATGCACATGGGAAGCATGCAAATAAAATTAACAGCAACCACTGAACAGACAGATGCTAAGGATACGTTAAGTGTTGACATGGGATAGTAGAAACAAAATGAGTTTTGAAAAAGGGAGAAGCGGCTTGGCAAAGAGAAGGGAAAGACCCATACAAGGGCCTAGAGACAAGAGCGGATAGGCCATGTCAAACCTGTAGGAGGGCAAGACTAAGCAAAAGAATGACAGTGAAACATACAAGACAAGGGGGACATTGTGCTATTTGGGTACCTGAGAGGGGTTGGTGGCAGCTCAGCTAACTTGGTGACTGGGGAGTGGCTTGCTTGGTTCTTGGGAGTGCTTTCTGGGGAGCCAATGCTCTTCAAGGAAATGTTATCTGAGTCCAAGGCCACAGCCTTGGCTTTGGCCTTTTCCTTTTCTCGGTCTGTCTGATTGACAGGAGCTGGGGTGGTCCGGCCACTGGCAACCTTAGAAGGCTCCTTCAGTCTGGAGGGTGTGAGGACTCCCTGCTTGGTGCTGAGGAGACTGGGGTCAATGCTGCTGCTAACAGGGCGAGGTCCGCCCCGCCCACCGGTCACGCTCATAGAACTTGACTTGGCTGGCCTTGGCAGGCTGCGATACTGGATGTTGGAACGGGCACCAGGAGCCAGGAATCCGGGTTCTGCACTGTTGGACACATCTAAGCTCGTCTTGCGTCCATTCACTGGTTTGACAGGGATGCCGGAAGACTTCTGGATCTTGCTAAGAGTGGCTGAGCCACCAGTTTGCATGACAGTGGCTGTGCCTGTGGCAGGGGGAGGTTTCTTGTAGCCAAAGGAGCCTGAAGTAGATGGGCGGGCGATACCTGAGGGGGGCTTCTTAGCATCACTCAGCCGATCCCGGCCAGCATCGGAAGATGAGCGCTGTAGCCCAGTGTTCTTCACAGCGAGCTTACCCTTGTCTGTGGCTTTGCCTTCAGGCTTACCTGCAAGAAGGTAAGAAATGGCCGAAGCGCTGCTGACACGATATATTATATATTTATCTCTCTGTGGGAAAAGGGACCATTAACTGTATCTTATAAAATTTTAGAGAATTAAATATGAGTAAACAGGTATTGGATAAGCTGATAAAATTTCTTGCCAGAGGTACTCTGGGTAGGAGAGGGTAGAGAGGAGGTAGACTTTCATTTTGTTTGGTTTATTGCTTCAGGAGTAAGGATGGTTCATTTTGGTTAAAATAGCAGAAATGATCAAGTAGAAAGTGTACCCAGTAGCTAACTGGTCAGGGAAGGAAAAAGGAAAAGTGAGGGACTTGATATGGACATGTCTACAGGTAACTAGACATTAGAGGAAAGTGCTGGCTAAGGCTAAAAGTGACCTAATAGGTCACCCTTGGGAGCACTATGCTTCTCCCACTGTAAACATTTGATGTTTTAGTTTCTTCCAACCTCCCTTATATGACAAGTATGTCTTAGGAGAGAAAGAAAGAAACCAGTGTTTGAAGGGAGGTCAAGCTTATCTTTGAATATTCTAGATTTTACCTCTTGGGTCTCTAATTAGCTGTGTGTTTAGCCCAGCTACCAGCTCTTTGATGTAGCTTCTACACTTGCAAAATGGAGATAGTAATACTTGTCTTTCCTAACTCAGAGGACTGTCCTGAAGATCAGAAAAGATACTGCATGTTAAAGCATTATGCTTGGGGCTGGGGAGATGGCTCAGCAGCTAAAGGTGCTTGCCTGCAAAGCCTGCTGGCTAGGGTTCAATTTCCCATCCACCCATGTAAAGCTGGATAGGCATTTGTAATACCGAGACCCTGGCGCGCGTGCACACACAGAGTGCAAATACATAAATGAAGAACATTATTATGCAAATGTTTGCTACCATTCTATGGATTTGTGATCATTATATGGATTTGTCGCTTCCTTTATTCCAGCTCACCTGCGACTTTGAGGGCACTCTGGGCTGTATGAGTGATAGGGGAAGTGACGGCCACTGGTGGAGTCTTGCCCTTCTTCAGGGACCCTGGGTGTCCCAGGCTGATAGGCTTTTTCAATTCTCCACCCTTGGAGGAGTCGTCACAGCCGCTGTCAGGACGCTCTCTCCGCCACTTAGACGTCCCCGGTTCCATCTTCAGGCTGCCACTGTCGTACTCCAGTTTTTTAGGAACTTTTTCCTCTGATTCACTAAACCAGTTCAGCCCACTTTCTGCCAGAGAGCGCTTCTCTGAGTCTGTGCGTAGCTAATGAAAAGAGCAAAAGGCAGAGTGCGCAGTTAGCGGGGTGGGGGAATGGTGAGCCGAGGGGCCCTGCTCCTCCCAGTGTTGTCAGCCCAAAGTTTCCTTGCACCCCTAGGTCTTCAGAGAAGAGATGTCATATCTATCTCCTGGGTTCTTTATTATTTATTTATTTACTTATTTTTACTGTATCACTCCACTTAGGTGTGAGCACAAAGAAAGAACTTGGCCAAAGAACACGCAAGCCACACACCAGCTCCGTCCAGCTTGCCTAGTGGCCCACCTTGACCTGCTGGCCTAGATATTCGCAGCCACGTACCACTACTGTCGAGTTCCTGCGGGAAGCAGTGGGAGTACTTGGGAGGGAGTTGAGCGAGGAGCTGGCATTGAACTCTTCTGAGCTGAGGTTGTCCGAGGCATCACTGAGCCCACTGCTGAGGGAGCTGCTTTCATCCCAGCTGCAGGACAGGAGAGAACCAGATTTTAAAACAGAAGCCATCGTATTGATGGAAGAATAGTCTTATACTATTCTTTCAAAAGAAGGATGCTTTGGATTAGTCTTGTGTTTATCAGCAATTCAAAGTGTGACTGAAACATCATTGTCATTTGGTAATGTTCTTTGATAAAAGGAAGAAACTGTATCTGGCAAGAGATGTTCTATCTCCTACCAGGAAGGTACATTATAAAGACAAGGTAATATTTTGATTTATCTAATTGTACAAAGCCATTTTCTTCCCTATAAATCTGCCTTTTTCTTTTACTTTTTTTAAAAACATAATTGAGACTTTATTGGTTGTGTTGAAGATCAGTATACAGACATGTCAATTCATACACGAGTCCTAACACACATTTTGAAAAATCTAAAAAAACCATGCATTGTGTTTCATTTTTAGACAGTTATTGAGTGACATTCCATCTTCAATCTTAGGGGTAAATTTTTCTTAAGAAAATTAATGTACTAGTTATCTTCAAATGCTGCTAATATCTACTTAAGTCCCCTCTGGTTCACAGTTTTAATATCAAACACATTACTTATTCAGATGTTTGATCACAGCACATTATCACAATTATTAGGAAAACTGAACCACCATGAGCAGAGATCTCACACAGTTCTGATAGGGCAATGATTAAGGAGTGTTTTTCTTTAGGAAACTATTCTACTAAAAACATGGACTGGGGCTAGATAGATGGCTTTTTGTTAAAGGTGCTTGCTTGCAAAGCCTATCAGAAAGGGTTTGACTACCCAGTCCCCATGGAAAGCCAGTTGCACACAGTAGTGCTCAGATCTGGAGTTCCTTTGCCTAGTGTATCCATATTCTCTCTCTCAAAAAAAAAAATAAATAAAAACATTTCAATGAATACAGCTGGGCATGGTGGTGCACAACTTTAATCCCAACACTCAAGAGGCATAGGTAGGAGGGTTGTTGTGAGTTTGAGGCAAGTCTGGGACTACAGAGTAAATTCCAGGTGAGCTGGGCTAGAGTGAGACCCTACCTTGAAAAACAAACAAAAAAATTAAACAAAAAAGACAAACCAGGGTACTGGAGAGATAGCTTAGCAGTTAAGGTGCTTGCCTGTAATGCCTAATGACCCAGGTTCGATTCCCCCAGTACCCACGTAAAGCCAGATGCACAAAGTGGCACATGCATCTGGAGTTCATTTGTTGTTCCTGGCACACCCACTCTCTCTATCTCTTCTATCACTCTCTGCTTGAAAATAAGTAAAAATAAAGAAAGACCAGAAGTGTTATTAAATGACTCAGTCATCATTCAGTATGCTTTGTATGGTAGGTCATAAAACTAACCCTCGGTTTGGGGAGGGGGGGTAGTGGGGAATTGGGGATAACAACTCATTGTTTGCCCACTAAATATTGTAACTCATTATGGACAATAAAATTAAAAAAATCATTTAAAAATAAATAAATAAAACTAACCCCAACTACCTATAAAAAGTTAAGCTGACACCCAAGGTAGCCAAAGCCTCACATAATTCAATATCCCCACTATTTTCTGGTTGTATCACATGATAAACAACCAGCAAATGATTTAACTTCTTAAAAGATCATTTACATTTTAAACACAAAACTGGGATAGGTGGGATTTTTCTCCTCTAAACTACTGACAAAACCTTGCATTTATAAAACAATTCCTCTGATAAAAATGTTCCTCTGGGTTGTACAAAAAGGGAGGCAGGGACTCCCAGCACACATGGTGCACCCTTAATCAGACCTGGCTGGCCTCACCACACTCTCCCTGTGCCTGATGTTCCATGGGCTGCAGGAAGAGCTTCAGATTCTTGGTCAGCCACTTCACACTATTTGCCTTTGGCTCCCCTCACCACCCCCTTTGTTGTCAGATTTATTTTGTTCTACTGCCTTTTTAGGTTTGTTTTCTACTTTTGCAGGGGCAGGTTTAGCTGATGACCCTACAGATCTGAGATCTCTGATCCCTCACTGCCCACGCCAAGCAACCCTTCCCTCTAGGGCATCTTGGTGGGCCTTAGCAAGCCTTCGTGAAGCTGTGTCAGCTGGCCTCTGAGCGCCCTTCCTTCTTACATTTACCATGTCTTTGTTTATTTTTATTTTTATTTTATTTATTTGTTTATTTATTTTTGGTTTTTCGAGGTAGGGTCTCGCTCTCATCCAGGCTGACCTGGAATTCACTATGTAGTCTCAGGGTAGCCTTGAACTCAAGGCCTCTGCCTCCCGAGTGCTGGGATTAAAGGCATGTGCCACCACGCCTGGCTTTGTCTTTGTTTATTTTTAGATGAGTTCTCCAGGTATTCTCCCTACTCCCCTTCTCAAAAAATTTTGAGACCTGGAAACAATGGACTGGAGAAGATACATCTCTCCAACCCAACTCTTTTCTAGATAGGCCCGTTCCTTCTCATTGTTCCCTTCATATTCAGTTAAGCATTTTAGAGTCAGTTTCTGCTTCTAAATACATTATGCTGCTCTTCTGGTGGAGGGACCAACATTAAGTAGCTCTGGCCACACAAAAGTGCCAAGCTCCTGCTGGTTTCATCTCATGGCTAATATTTTCGAATATCAGATTTATGGTATCAAGGACAAGTGCATCCAACATTTGTACCTAAACATCCATGTCCTAGGACACCAGCCTATGTACAAAGTTCATTTAATATACCATCATATCTTTGTAACTTGGGCCTTAAAATCTTCTATTGACTGTTCAATTTTTGGGTTTGATGAATTTCAGTCAGTAAGCTTATTTTTTTAAAAAATAAAAATTAAAATAATAATAATAATAATAATTATTATTATTATTATTATTTTGGTTTTTCGGGGTAGGGTCTCACTCTAGTCAGACTGACCTGGAATTCACTATGTAGTCTCAGAGTGGCCTTGAACTCACAGTGATCCTCCTACCTCTGCCTCCCGAGTGCAGGGACTAAAGGTGTTTGCCATCATGTCCAGCAGTAAGTTTATTTTTAACATCTAAATCACACAGTATCCTCAACCATGAACACTTCTTTCTTGTTCTAGCCTTGTTTGCCACACACAAGTTTCTCTTTGACCATATCATCTTTTTTGTTTTTTTCTTCCCATCACCTTGCTCCTTTACTCAGGATGGAACCCAGGGCCTCACAACATGCTAAGCAGATGCTCTACCACTGAACTATGCCCCTGACTTTTTTATTTTTATGTTTTAATTAAATTTTGAGACAGAATCTCACTAAGTTGCCAGGCTGGCCTTGAATATATATATATATATATATATATATATATATATATATATATATATATATATATATATATACATACACACACACATATATAGCCCAGAGAAGCCTTGAACTTGCCTTCCTCCTGCCTTGGCCTCTCAAGTAGCTGAGATACAGGCTTGTGTCACCAGGCCTGTTAACACTAGTTTTCTAAGCCAGATTTTGTCTCTTAAAACTTTTCTTCAAATGCCCCTTGTTGCAAGTCTTTCCCTGAAAGGTTCTTTGACCTTAGATTTTGTAACTAAACATGAGTTCTGTAAGCTTGCACAAGTAAATGTCTGTTTGTGCTTTAGGAATTAATCTCCAAATCGCAAATGTGCTCAGAGTAGCTCTGTTTATCAGCTTTACATGTGCGTGCATATGCGTGTGTAAACTAGTTGTTTTGGGAAACATTTTTCTTTTTGATTTATTTTGAGTTTCAGAACATGGAACAAGAATCAGACATACAAGTCATCTAAAAGCCTGGCCCAGATCTCAGCTGGCCTCCCTCTAATTCATGTGCTGGGAATAGAAAAGTGGGTGGTTTGGCCATTTGGCTTGGTTGCTCAGTACTGATTTAGCCAAACACATTGAGAAAGAGCAAAGAAAGCCTGGGGATTAAGACACTCTGCAGAGTTAAGTTTTATTATTATTAAGTACAGCCATTATTAAACATGCCCCTCCCCTGGCTGTGACATATATTAAATCTCCCTTTTATCCAGGGTTAAGATATCACATCCTACTTTTTGCAGAGAAAAGATACCAAGGAAAGATCAATGCAGATTTAATGATCCCATCAGTTCTTGCGGCTAAGACAAAATCTCTGGCAAGCAAGCAAACAAACTTTTCACAATATGTTCTCTTAGGTCAGAGGCAGAGGAAGCCTGCAGCACTGCATCTTTCATCTGAGATTAATTACTGATAACCAAGGTCCTGGAGCACAGACAGCTCTATGGAAGGACTCTTGCAAACATGGACTGTGGCAGCTCAGAAATCCAGAATGGACTTTCCTTTGCCCTGCATTATGGCAAGTCCAGTACTGAAAGCAGAACAAAGTTTATTTTCTAGGAGAGAGTTCAGGCCCTCCTTTCCCAAATGATAGATCTCCTAAACTCTTTCCTACAACGAAACATGTAAACTTAAAATTACCAGGCAAGGATGGCTAGAGGATTTAAAGATTCCCTAGCAAAATTCCTTTGCAGGTTGTTTAAAAAGGAAAATTCTATTGTCGTTACTAAGGTTTAAGCATCTCCTGGGAATTCTCTGCTGGAGGGAGCACATTTCCTTCCTTTAGGGGTGGGGAGAAAAAGAAAAGAAAGAAAAGTAATATATGCTATGGTAGAGTCAAATATTACATAAAAAGATAAAGGAAAAATTGAGCTGGAGAGCTGGCTTAGGGGTTAAAGGCACTTGCAAAGTCTGACTGCCTGGGTCACTTAAGCCAGAGGCACAAAGTGGCACATGTGTCTGGAGTTTGTTTTGCAGTGGCAAGAGGCCCTGGTATGTCCACCCATTCTCTCTCTCTCTCTCTCTCTCTCTCTCTCTCTCTCTCTCTCTCTCTCATATTAGATAAATAAGTAAATAAATAAATATTGAGAAAAAAGAGCCAGGCATGGTGGTACAAGCCTTTAATCCTAGCCTTTGGGAGGCAGAGGTAAGAGGACTGTCATGAGTTCAAGGCCACCCTGAGACTACGGAGTGAATTCCAGGTCAGCCTGGGCTAGAGTGAGACCTGACTCGAAAAACAAACAAACAAAAAAAAAAAAAAAAGGAAAAATTATCCCCTTTCTTCCCTTCTATTTTCATTTTCAAGGTTTTTTTATTCTTCCTCCTCTTCCTCTTCTTTTTCCCTCCCTCTTCCTTCATACTAGGGTCAAGCCAGGGCTTTGCATATGTTGAGCAAAGGTTCCACCAGGGAGCTACATCCCAGCCTTTCCCTTTCCAGGTAACCTTTGTTAAAGTTTTTTTTCAAAAATATCCTCTGCATGTCTGTCTTCTAGCTGTTGCTCTCTGGATCTGCTGAGTAGCTGACACTGCGGGGACCATATCTCTGGAGATTCCCATTACCACATTTCGACTAGAACTTGTCTTCCTCTTTGTTGGCTCACTGCCATGTTTTAGTGAAGTGCCTCTTTGCTACACTCCTAGGAAAGGATGCTTTGGAAGAAAACTTCTTAATAAATTTCAGGAAAGAAAGGAAGGAAGGAAAGAAGGAAGGAAGGAAGGAAGGAAGGAAGGAAGGAAGGAAGGAAGGAAGGAAGGAAGGAAGGAAGGAAGGAGAGAGAAAGGTGGAAAGAAGAACTCCCCTAGAAAGGACAAGAGCACAAGGAGTGTGGCTGGCTCGGCCTGACCTAGCCTGAGTGTCTGTAAAGCACTTTGCTTGTTTCCAAGTGTTAAAATGTCTGTCAGACATCTGTACAGACAGGAACCCTTTTTATGGTAGAAAAGCCTGTATTCCACATCTTGAATGACTGCTAAATGATCAGGTGCTAATAACAATATTTGGCTGGAAATTAAAACCAAAGCCGAATAAAGATCTCACAGATAAAAAATATGTTAGATGCATGATAGGATTTATGTTCTAGACTTTTTCATGTGTTTGATGCTTGACTACATATATGTAGGACCTGGACATTGTCTCCATTATTAAGAAGTTCTGTGCACATGGGGTGAGACTTGCCATCTATGGTTTTATAACAGAGGGATATGACTAGGCTGATTCATTTAAGTTTTTTTAACTGGGAAAATATTCATAGAGTTCTTAATATTTATAAGGCACAGTGCCAATTGCTATGGGCATTCAAAAGTGAGTGCTATCCAGAGAAGGATGTGTAAGTGAAATACCATCAGAGAGTTACAGAAAACACCCATCAGGGATTACAGAGAACAGAATGATTCAGTTCTCCCACAAAATCCAAAATTATGATTTTGCCAAGTTAGAAGAATATTGATGAACATGTTTGCATTCCACTCAATTCCTACATCCTTGAACTTCCTGCTAGACAACCATCTACCTCACTTGATCTCTGCTTAGAAACACAAGCCTGCAGAAGGAACTCACTGTGCAATGATCTGTGTGCTGAAGACTCTTGGAACCCTGGCATTACCTTAGGGGTTTCATATCGATGATCACAAGTCCTTTCTTTCTCACATGGGCATTTTGCCTTTTCTCAAGGTCTAGACCTAATATCACCTTTCCTGACTTTTCATGCTCATCTTTGCCAGAAGAAATCTTACCCTCTTCCATGTTTCTCTAGATCTGTCTGTCTCTCAGAGTGCTCCACATTGAGATAGTTATGTTTGTACCTCTCTTCACTGCACTACATTTTTGGGAGAGCTCGGACTGCATCTTATGCATCTCTGACTCTTGGATATCTTGTGAATAGTGGACACTCAATTCACTTTGGACTTGAATTCTTGTCTTACATGAAAATAAAGATGCCGGGCTAAAGAGATGTGGTTCAGCAGTTAAAGTCGAACAATCCTGGTTTGATCCCCCAGTACCCACATAAAGCCAGATGCACAAAGTGGCACATACATCTGGAGTTCGTTTGTGGTGGCTGGAGGCCCTAGTGCACCCTCTCTCTCTCTCTCTCTTTCTCTCAAATAAAAGCCAGGATGCAAACCTCAGGGAAGGGATGATATTTTGGGGCTGCTATTTATATATTCAACAAGAATGTTTAGAAAATAGTCTTTGCTATAGTGGGAAATTTTTAAACATTTTCTCTTTTGAAAAAAGTTTTAGCTATTTGCATTTTCTCAAGAATATACTTTTCTTGGGCTGGAGAGATGGCTCAGCGGTTAAGGCACTTGCCTCTAGTACCTAAGACCCTGGGTTCAATTCCCCAGGACCCACATAAGCCAGCTCCACAAGGTGGTGGCCCTGGTGTTCTCTCTCTCTCTCTGCTTGAAAAATGAATAAATAAAATATTTTTAAAAAAAAGAATATACTTTTCTTTTTTCTACTAGGTCCTTAAACATACTCATTAAAAGTATGTTATAAAGCTGGTCATGATGGCTCATGCCTATTACTCCAGCACTTAGGAATCTGGGGTGGTAGGATTGCCATTAATTTGAGTCCAGCCTGGGCTGTAGAGTGAGTTCCAGGTTAGCCTGGGCTACAGTGAGACCCTGCCTTGAACAAAAATGTATGTTATGCTCCTAGTTGGCTGAGTCTAACACCTGGATCATCTGTAGGTTTGCTTCTGTTGACTATTCTTTCCCTTGGTCATGTTTCTGCTTCTTTCTGAGTCTTATGCTTTCTTATTATGTGGCAATATGTATATCTAGCAAAGGACCTGTCCTTTCTTCTGCTATGCTGGTAGGATTGAGAACAGGATCCATCTTACCTGTAGTATATTTGGGTCTAGGCTTTGTTGTAGATTTGGTTAGTCAATTCTCCACTGGTTTCAAATATTTTGGGTATAGGAGAGGTCTGTCTTTTCAGCAAGGCTTTGGCTCTGAGCACAGCGAGAGTCCAGAGAGGTCTCTTTGTATCACATAGTCCAGCCATCAGTTTTCTGTCCTGTTGGAGTTCTCTTTGCTCCTGGTGAGCCTCAGTGAAGGGACTTTGTGCTTTGGAAAGGTCTTTCTCTACCTCCTGTCCTGCCCTCAGATTTCATTGCACTGTGTTGCTACTGTGTACTTGATGGAGGCCCTGTGCATGCTGGACTTGTGTCTTCAATTCACTCCTGCAGTGTACTTAGGGAAGGCCTCTCAGGGAAAAATTAGGATTGGGTGGGCATGTTCTGGGATTAGGGCTTCCATAGCCAGTCTACAGATAGCCTTCCAAAGTTTATGAAGCTCGTTTATTCTCAGCCTATCATTATCCATGATTGGTTTGTGTTTCCTCCTATCACACTAGGATGAAAATAGCCATGTATTCATTCTCTCCTAGGAATAGCTCTGGAATTTTGTTCAATTAAAATACTCTGAGTGAAGCCGGGCATGGTGGCGCACGCCTTTAATCCTAGCACTCGGGAGGCAGAGGTAGGAGGATCGATGTGAGTTC
The DNA here is from genome assembly GCA_004024765.1 of Zapus hudsonius. Lineage (NCBI taxonomy): Eukaryota > Metazoa > Chordata > Mammalia > Rodentia > Dipodidae > Zapus > Zapus hudsonius. The sequence continues at coordinate 30,123 of PVHP010008649.1, read as the reverse complement.
AAGGCCACCCTGAGACTACATAGTGAATTCCAGGTCAGCCTGAGCTAGAGCGAGACCCTACCTTGATAAACAAACAAACAAAAAAAACTCTGAGTGAAAATGTGTGCATGTGCATGTGTTCCAGTGTTTATTGCTTATTTAGCCTATTCCTATTAGGGTAAAAAAATGACATATATTGTGACACTCTACTGTCCCTTTCAGTAAATTTTCCCCTTGAGTGCCTTCAGAATCAATAAAGTCCTTCATTTAGGGCATGCTGTAATAATGGCAACTGATTACTCTTCTTGTTTTCTTGCCCATTTCTTAGCACTGATACCCCTGTCTAAGGAACAACTCTGGTGCACCCCATCTCTGCTGAAGGATGAAAAGAAGGACTGTGAGGCAGCCAGATCAATGGAACACTGCTCTGTTTGTGTCTGTACAGACACGTGGTGATGCATGGGGCAGCGAACTCTCCTCCCCTCTGGGAAAAGCACCAATACTCATAAGGCTCTTGGCTAGGATCTGTTACCCCTCCCAGAATTTTCACACAGTATGCTCCCCACATTTTGGACACAGCTATTCTATGAAACAGTAATGGTCAAAGGGAGCCTGCAGGCAGCCAGAGGACCGAGGGTGTGGCTAACTATCTGGTACGGTGGACTAGCTTGTTACTACATAGGGGAAAAATCATTGCTTTTGTGTCATAGTGAGGTTCTCAAAAGGTACATTTGCACACTGACTGAGTTCTCCTCTCTAGAATATATATGCTTGATAGGTCACTAGCCAAGTTACTCAAACGATTCAGTATTTAATGGATAAGAGCCATGTATATGGAAGCTTACTTTCTCTTCTGAGCAGAGAAATATGGAGTACAATAAGACGGTATAAAATCTTTACTTTTCTTTCTTGGAATTATTTTTACCCACCCAAGTAGAGTTTAAACAATGGGAATCCAGAAGATGCCTACACTATCCTACTTTCCCATCTAGGACAGAGAAGAAATGTCCTTATTATCTTAATTGGAAACAGGCTCAAGACTATTGGAAGCTGTTTGACCACATAATGTACCCAACTTCAGGGAACTGAATCCCAGAACCAACATGAAAAGAAGCGAGAGTAGAGCCAGAAGGTGTTTAACTGTATATCACTGTACCAATAAGGTATATGCTGTAACCTACCAAATGAACACATATCAGAAGGGGCAAAGGGGTGAACGACCACCAATAGCCACGAATTGATACCCTCACTTGCTGGAGTAGATGGACAGTGACCTGAGTTAGACATGGGGAATAAAGGCATTTGGTGGCCAAGATCAGCAGGGTGCTTACAAATGTGATGAGCCAGGTTCTAGATTGTCCAAGGGCCAGAATGTCTACAGATCAAAAATAAAAGAAGCACTTCCATAATGCATATGTTTTAGATAAAGATACCATTAGATGGCTCTGTAGTGAGGAATGTCTCATGATATCTGCTCTTGAAATTCAAATTATTCTTGGTGCTGAAGGGGAAAAGAGTCCATAAAGCTGGATGTGGGATTGTCATGGGTTAACAGTAAGTACTTGAAACTAAAGATTGATTTGTTCTCTTGACAGAGTCTAACCTTACCAGCTAGAAGTGGACAGGGCTGAACTCAATAAATAAATGTAGATCAGCTGGGTGTGGTGTCGCACACCTTTAATCCCAGCAATGGGACAGAGATAGAAGGATCACCATGAGTTTGAGGCCATCTTGAGACTACATAGTGAATTCTAGGTCAGCCTGGGCTAGAGCGAGACCCTATCTCAAAAAACAAACAAAGGTGTAGATCTATGGGCCACAATATACTCCTGGCACTTGCTCTGGTCTTTAAATTTTTCATAACATTTTGGGAACTATACCAGACTGGAGTAAAGAAACAGCTTCACCTGCTACCTACTTCAAGGATATTCTTGCTGACGTGGGCATGTTAGTACATGCCTGCAATCCCAATACTCAGGAAGCTGAAGCAGGAGGACCTTGACTCCTAGTGAGACAATCTTAAAAAGTTAAAAAAAAAAGACAGAAAAGAAAGCAAGAAAACCAGAATTTTTTCCTTGAAATTATTTTGTTACAGGCTACGCATGGTGTCTCATGCCAGTAATCCCAGCACTTGGGTGGCCAAGGCAGGAGGATTGCCATGAGTTCTAGACTAGCCTGAGCTATATAGTGAGTTCTAGGCCAGCTTGGCTATAGAAAAACACAAGATGGAGAATGGAGACTAGTAGAGGAAGCTAACCAACACTGATTATTAACCTCCACACACATGCATATACACTCACACCTATAAGCACCCAAACATATGCAAACATGAAAGTAACCATGCATGCACACTGTGACACACACACGCACACACACACACACACACACACACACACACACACACACGAAGAAAAGTTATATGCTGTGGATGGATGGGTAGAATAAGCCATATAAAATTGCCAGCAGGTAAAAAGTAGTTCAACATCATCTATGTCTATTTCATGGTGTTCCATGTTTTAGCATTTATTTGCTACAAAAGTCTGTTAGTGTGTTATAAAGTACTAAGAGGAAGAGACTAAGTTATGAAATCTAATACAGATAACAGAAATTATAATTTGTGTTCTTGGGTCATGTCTGAATAAGGGAACACTTTAGGGACTCTTTCAATTCAAAGTAACAAAAGTATCTTATTCTGCATTTGTTTTCTGTACCTTCTTCAGGCCATTCAGAGGTGAACCGTTTGGGGTCACTCAGAGAGACTTGATAATAGGGGTTCCTACAGAACATAAATACTCTTGTTTTCTCTCTCTCTTTCTCTGGCTTTCTGAGGGAAGAGAGGCTTGTTTTGGTGCCCAGTTTCACAGTACATCATGGGGCTCCATTTGTGGCGATGGTCATCTGCAGTCCAGTGGTGATCTAGAACTGTGTGAGAACTGTAGTCACTAGCTATAGGAAGCTACTGAGAATGGGAAAGGTGGTTAGTCCCAGTTGAGACTGTAGTAAGATTTCAAAGACTTAGTAGGAAAAAAAAATGCAAAATACCTTCCAATAATAATATTATATGTAAAATAATATTTTAGATTTATTGAGTTAAATAAGACATTATAATTAATTTTACCTGTTTTACTTTTAAAAACAATGTTTCTCGGGCTGAAGAGATGGCTTAGCAGTTAAGGCGTTTGCCTGCAATGCACAAAGACCTGAGTTCAATTCCCCAGTGCCCATGTAAAGCCAGATGCAAAAGATGGCCCATGTGTCTGGAGTTCATTTGCAGTGGCTGGAGGCCCTGTTGTGCCCATTCTCTCTGTCTCTCTCTGTCTGCCTCTTTCTCTCTCTCAAATAAATAAAATATTTTTAAAAATGTTTCTCCTAGGAAGTTTTAAACTTACATCTATGGCTTGCGTTACATTTCTGTTGGAAAGCTTTGCCTTAAACAGAAAACTTTTGGCCAGTGCAATGTCAGCTTTGAAGAGCCAAAGTCATTAGTTTCTGTAGTGGTATATATTTTGTCCATGACCTGAACAATCCATGTTCTGAAGTTGAGCTTCATCTGGTCCTTTTTATGGCACCAAATATGGTAGAATTGTTAGGTGCACACATGGACTTATTAGCCACAGTCTTCAGAAAGCATTCAAGAGGTTTAAAAGGGTAAGGGAAGGGCTGGGGAGATGACTCAGTGGTTAAAAGGCTTGCTTGCAAAGCCTGCCAGCCCAGGTTTAATTTCCCGCACCCATGTAAAGTGGGAGGTGGCATATGTATCTGTATGCCTACAATCGAGACCCTGTCTCAAAGACGGTGGAGCTCAAACAACTACTCTAACCTCCACACATGTGCACACCACACATACAAGACACACGGACACACAAACGAACAGGATTGAGTGGTTTTAAAAGATAGAGAATGTGATGGGAGTGCTGGCTCGTGCTTGTTATCTAAGCATTCAGGAGGCTGAGGCAAGAGAATTGCAAGATCTAGGCCTGCCCAGGCCACTTGGTGAGACCCTGTCTGATAAAACAGGGGGAAACCAAGAACCGAGGCTCTTGTTTATAATCCCAGCACACAGGAGACTGAGGTAAGAGAACTTCCATGAGTTCAAGGCCAGCCTGGCTCTGAGCTACAGAGTGAATTCCAGATCAGCCCAAGCTAGAGTGAAACCCTACCTCAAAAAAACAAAAACATAAACATTTTAAAAAAAAAAAAGAGGAGTGGGGGTGGGGAGGGGTAGAAAGAATATAGAAGGAGAGTGAAATTGGGCAACCCTGTGGTGCTCAGCTTTGAAAAGGTATTGAGACCATCCAGGGAAAGCGCCTCACCCTCATGTGGACTTGGACAACTCCAGAGCCAGGGGAGTAGAATGTTGCTTCATTACATGTCTGTGGTTTGGCCAGGATCATGGTAAGCCCAGCTATCTGGCCAGCAAAGCCAGAGAAGGGAAGGAAAGGATGGATTGCACAGAGCGAGAGATTTAGAAGAAGACAGGGTGGAGCAGAAGGACGCCAATATAAATTTTTTTGAGCTGAAAGTTATGTCAAGTTTTAAACAAGAGTAAAGTTCACCAAGAAGGAACTTTAAAGATCAAGGCAACCAGAGTCTTATATGAACTTGGAGCATGTTTACAATTTTCTTGGCCCTCTTGATATACTGGTAGAAAGCTCATATAATCCAGTCCTTCAAGGAAATGCTTTTAGGCTTTTAAAATATATTTATTAATTTGCAAGGAGAGAGAGAGAGAGAGAGAGAGAGAGAGAGAGAGAGAGAGAGAGAGAGAGAGAGAATGAACGGGAGCTTCAGATGTTCTTACTGCAAATGAACTCCAGATGCATGAGCCACTTTGTGAATCTGGCTTTACATGGATGCTAAGGAATGGAATCCAGGCCAACCCAGGCCGGCAGGCTTTACAAGGAAGCACTTTTACCACTAAGCCATCTCCCCAGTCCCGTTTTTTAGATTTAATAAGAGTTAAAGACACTTTCTAAACTTCAGTTTGAATCATACAACAAATCTAACCAATTTGTTCACTTCTCAAATGCTAAGTCTCTCTTCATGACTGGACAATGGAACAGGAATCCCTAAAGTCAGACTTCAATGCTACTGATTGGTTACATGGCACTAAATGAAAAATCAGAAAAAAACAATGACCACAATTTTGGGTACCCTTTAGGCTTCCTGTTGCCACATCTTCATAGACCCAATTTGGAAAAATAATAAAGATTAACTCCATAAATTTTGGAATTATTTCTTGAAGATGATCTTCAAGATCAACTGAAGCCAGCTCAGAGGAAATTGTTTTGTTTTTTTGTTTTTCGCGGTAGAGTCTTGTTCTAGCCCAGGCTGACCTGGAATTCACTAGGTAGTCTCAGGGTGGCCTTGAACTCACGGCAATCCTCCTACCTCTGTCTCCCAAGTGCTGGGATTAAAGGAGTGTGCCACCACGCCCGGCTTGCTCAGAGGAAATTTTGTCAAGACAAGTATGCCCTCATGTCGCACTGTACCTCGGTCATTCTGTTCAGTTCTGAAATCACAGATTTCCATTGTTGCCTTTTTCTTTTAAGTCACTCAGCTCTAATTTCTACAGTGACTGCCAAAGTTCCCTGTGGCATTTAGAAAGGGAGTTAGTATAAATAAACACAGAGCTAGTACACCACCGAGAATATAAAAAGCCACTCTGATGTACACAGAGGGCATTACTACTGTTGTTTCTGATGATGCTTTACGTAACACCAGAAAAAAAAGACAAAACCTCTGTCTGCTTTGTCCCAACTTTTGTTCACTTTCCTCTTCCTTACTGAAACTCCACTGAGACAGAATTTTTCTCTTTTTTCTTTCTTTCGTGGTTTTTGTTTGTTTGTTTGTTTGTTTGTTGCTTTTATGGTGCTAGGGATCAAACCAGGGCCTCACACATGCAGCGTGCTGCATCACTGAGCCACAGCCCCAGTGTCCTTGATGAAGTTCTAACCTCTGGCATGTCCGCTTTAGCGCACTCTTCTTCCTATCAGGTCTATGATATTTTTTCTTTTTGTGGTGGTACTAGGAACACAGAGGTCCACTCCTAGGTAGAATTCCACTCAGTCAAAACCACAGCTTTTGTTCTGGACAGAAGCCATCAGTGGCAAAAGAATGTTTAGGAATCCATCTCTTAGCATGGTCTGGAGAAGTGGATCTCGTTGCAGTTATTTATGGGAAATTCTCTCAGTGTCCAATGTTCTGGGATCTGTTCATATTTTCAGATTCTGAAATGCATCTATGACCCAGAAACTCTTCTTTGAAGTCCTCATTTCAGAGTATTTCAGAATACTCTGCCTCACCTGTTGCCTTCTTGCTCTGCTACTTAGTTTTTGCACCAATGTAAATTTTTTTTTCGAGGAAGGGTCTCACTTTAGTACAGGCTGGCCTGGTATTTATAGTGATTGTCCTACCTCTGCCTCCAGAGTGCTGGAATTAGAGGCCTGCACCACCATGCCCGGCTAAGAAAAATTTTAATGTAATCCTATTTTTTTTGTGTGTGCTGGAGACTGAATCCAGGACTCACACCTGCTGAGCAAGTGCTCCAATGCTGAGATTCGTCTCTAGCACCAAACACTTTTGATTTGAATTATGCTCCTCTGAATCCACATATTAGCTCTACAGTCTTTAGAGACAGGGCCTTAAAGGAGGTAGTTATGGTTAAATGAGGTCATAAGGGTGGGGCTCTAATCTGATAGGATCTGTGTCTTAAATGAGAGGAAGAAGAGACCTTTCTATGTGTGCACAGAGGACTCAGTGAGTTACAAGCCAGGAAAAGGTCCCACCAGAAACCCAACCAACCCCAACCGCACCTTGATCTTGGACTTCTAGCCTCCAGACCTGTGAGAAAAGAAAACTCTATTGTTTAAGTTACCTGATTTGTGGTATCTTGTTATGGAAGCCTGAGCAGACTACCACAACTACTAAATGATGAGAAGTAACTTTATTTACACATTAATATTTCATTGGCCTTGGAGGGGGGGTATGAAGCACCTCTCGGATTCAGGCTAGTTTTCAACCCAGAGATTTTATAACACCAGGTACTATTTTTTCAGACAGGACCTCACTCTGCAGCCCAGGCTGGCCTAAAACTCATTAAGTAGCAGGCTGGCCATCAATTTACAGCAATTCTCCTGGCTTCACCTCCCAAGTGCTGAGCCACCAAGTCTGGCTAACACTAGGATTTTGGTCATGGTACACAGACCACTAGAGATGAAAAAACAAACAAACAAACAAACAAACAAACAAAAACAAAGCAAACAACAAAATAAAAACCAAATGCAATCCCATTAATTGGGCACAGTAGAAGCTATGGATCGAGAAGGTCAGAAAGTAAAAGTGGAAGAAATTACCATTGCTGCTTTGACTTGGAAGCAAATAATTCCAGAGAAATTCCATCTTTCTATGTGTGCTCTCTTAATGACACAATACACACTTATTCAGCCCTGCAAACAGCTTGGATAGCCCTCTGGAACAAAATGGCTGTAATTGGATTAGAGGTATCAATATATTTTATTGGGATCTTAATGTGGGGAAGAGAAATTGCAGGGTAGCAGGGGACAGACAGAGAAGTGAGAATATAAGGGGAAGACATGAGAGACTGTTTCCCAAGATGTGGGTTAAAGCTTTGCCATGTCAGCTGGCAGGGCCTGAGCAAAGAACACAGGGCAGAAAGTTGAGCTGTTTAACTAACGGGAGTCTCCTTAATTAGGACCAACTGTGGCTGAGGAATGCTGACTCTGCTGGCCGCAATTTGTTTGCGTTTTCTCTACTTTCAGAGATTTCCCTGTTTGCTTGCCCCAAGCCTTTCCCTTCCTCTCCTTCTTTCACAGGGGCAGGGATTGAAAAAAGAAAAAACAAGGCTCTTTCCTCTCTTCTTCAGATGTTTCCAAGTCAGGAAATTGAAATCCTTGAAGACTGGAAGAGGACTGGAAATCTGTCTCCAAAATGGAAAAGAATTCTCAGGGATGCGTCTATTTCCCTTCAAAATGGCTTTGGAATAATGAAAATGGGATTCTATCTCCACTGCTCAAACTAAGTTAGTATAATTGTCTTAGCTTCAGTTTTCCCAAGTATGAACAGGTAATTCAACTTCTACTAACCAAAATGTGTAGAAAGCTGAATTATGAGGAAAAAATGATTTTGATTGTTGGTCAAGAAAGCAGCTTGAGGAAAACTTGAGTTTTGTTTGCATCCCTTCTCTTTCTAATAAAGATGCTCCACTTTATTGTTCCTAGGGAAGGGATGAGAATGATGTTTGATCTAAAATTCATGAAATACTTCTGGCCTCCTCTGTGTCTCGCTCACATTCTTCTTGCGATGCTTCCTTAGGCTACTGTGCAGTTGCAAACTCCCCAGGAAGCATACAACAGTGTTTATGTTTCTGCATTTCATTTCTTGCAAACAGTAAGAAATCAGAGGCAATTGACAATACTGGCTTTGCAAGCCACATGGCCTCTGTCTCAACTACTTAGCTCTTCAGACACAGCAAGACAACTGCCTTAGAGAATGTGTGCACAAATCCTGCTATGCCCTGAGAGAACTTTATTTATGGACATTGAAATTTGACTTTCATAAAATTTTCATGTGTCACAAAATATTTTTCCAGTTATATATATATATATATATATATATATATATATATATATATATATATATATATATATATACATACACACAAAAACCATTCTTGGGCTGGGGAGATGGCTCAGTGGATAAGGCACTAGCCAGATTAACTCTGAGTTTGGATTCCCCAGACCCCATGTAAAAACTGGAAACTGTGGTGGGCTCCTGTGATCACAGTGCACCTACGGAGAGAAGGGAGGTGGAGATAGGAGAATTTCCCTGAAGCTTGTGAAAGGAACAGTGAACAGCAAAGAGACCCTGCCTCAAAATGAGACCCTCAGCAGGGCACCATGGCACACACCTGGGGTCCTAGCACTTGGGAAATGAAGCAGGATGATCAGTGAATGTGAAGCCAGGTGGGTTCCATAGGGAATTCAAGGCCAGCCTGGGCTCCATAGTGAGGCACTGCTTAAACAAACAAAGCCACAACTATAAACTAAAAGAAATAACAACTCTCCAACTGGGAATCCTCACTGGACCAAAGATGACCTCTTAGATTTCTGATTTTACCTGCTCAGCGTACAAGTCAAAACAAACCTTGACCAGCCAGTTCTGGCTCAGTTTTGAGGGGAAGAAAGTAGGGTGGCGAGCGGAGTGGCAAGGAGAGAGAAGGAAAGAGGCATCATTGCTGCCAGTTCTCTGCTCTGTAAGCAGGCTGTGTCTGAGTAGGTGGGATTCAAACCTATTTGTAGCTCTTAGGATGATTTATGTAGGGTTGACAAAAGCAAAGTCCTTTTCCGTCAGAAACACAAATCCTGTTCTGCAGACAGGCTGAAGAAGTCAGACAGAGTGCATATGTCCTGCTAATGCTCCTGTTCTGAATAGAGCAGCACGGCCTTGTTGCCTGTGATCTTCCAACCTCACGTCACCCTGTTCGCTCAGAGGAAGCATCAGAGGAAGTAAGCAAGCCGAGCCCCTCCCCCTTCATACCCGCCTGAGGAATCTGAGAAACTCTGAGCAGTTTCTGGCAGCTTCACTGGGCTGCTGGTGTGAAGTGCTGATCTGGCAATAAACACCTCTAGCCAGGGAGCTGCTCCACTCGAAGGAGGCTTCCCGCCACAACCCAGTCAATTGCCAGGCATTCCCTTTGAACACCTCACTCTGCTTTCTGTCACATTCACCAAAATCCCTGGATTTCCATTATCACTTTTTCTCTTACTGTATTATAAAGTTTGCTTTCCAACTTCTACCACAGTTTCCACGAACATGGAGACCATCTATTTTCCTATTCACTGAGCTTCCTTGTTCAGTCAAAAATATTTGCATCTTGATTCCAAATAGAGGACTCTTGACTCGCCCAAGATTTTCTGCTCATAATTACCCTAATGCTGTCCACATTTAATCTTACCAAAGAAAAACAAAACAAGGAACATCAAGAAAGAAAGCAGAAAAACAGAAACAAATTTGAAATCCAAAACTCCTAAACAGAAAAATACTGCATGCTAATACCACCATAATAAAGGACCTGGCAGCGTGTGGGAGAGACACTGAAGTGGCCCAGTCAGTCCAGACTTGAGGGAGAAGGGTGAATCTATTCAAGACAAATGCAGGCAATGTGACAGTGTGATGCTTTGTGGTGTACATAAAGGGGATGTCATTCAAACCCAGGGACTCACCATCACCACAGCTATTGAAGTATTTATTGCAAGTTAAGCTGCTTCTTTCTCACTTGACAATAACACTAAAAACCTGATCTCTCCAAAGTGCAGCCCCTTTTCTTGGGAATTCACACCCTCTTGAGATGTCTCAGGAAAAACTCAGTGAACAGCCTGGGATGAGGGATGTTACACTAATACAAGTTAAACTCGGGATCACACAGGAGTAGTTGTTGCTCTTTCAGGAACTATAGCGGAGAACAAATACCTTGGCTGCCATGCTGGGAGGGAGAGTCATAAGTGAAACAGACGATGGGGACATTGCCCAGATTACATCAGCTTTTTGATTCAGCCTCTGTAAACCTCACTAGGATTGCTTTGAAGTTCTGACCCCAGGGACTTTGCTTAGATTCTACATTCTCAAAACTTCTGCAACTCCTCTACGTAGTCCATCCTCATTTAAATTCCAAGCTTAAAATGTCAACCATATAAGGCAGCAGTGACCATAGGGGTAGGAGTACCAGATGATAAAACAGTTTTCTGGTTTTGTCTATCTATAAAGAATTATAGCCCAAGGCCTTGAAGGAACTTCAGTGTGATGCAAGGGAGGTTTGGTCAGTTCGTTATTGGGGCTGCTTACTAAATGCCTCAACTGGCACCCTGGGAGCATTATTTCCAAAGCAATAGTCATGAGAAGGCAGGAGAATTTAAGGACACACTTCACTTTGTTCCTGAACATTTTCTCATCTGTGTGGATTCGGCTGTCAAGATTTCCATTATAGCAAAGCAATCCACGTAAAAGTCTGAGACTGCTTTGCGGGAAGTGGCTGTTCATTTAATCATCAGGCAGGCTAGGATCTGACTCAACATCAGCTATTACTTATACCCACCCAGTCAGGCCCAACAACATAACCTCTGCATTGCTGGAGATAGATATGGCATGCCTGCCGTTTTTACTAACCAGAAACACAGCTCTGTGGAAAACAACCTTAAATCATTCAGGAACCTGAGAAGAGAACCAAAGGATTCTAGTGAGCAGGCACTCACAAGCTCCTTGCAGGGCCATCCAACATCAAGAGGGACAGGTGATGGCCCCCTGAAGTCTGTGGCATTGATGCAGCTGTGCACCCACTTGCCAGCTTTCTATAAACATGCACCGTATCAATTTCTCTGTCTTGATAATGAATGTACTTTGGAAACCTAGTGACTCTTAAGGCTATCTTACTATGCTGCCTTTTATACTGATCCATGGCACTTGCTTTTGTCAAAGAGGCATGCATTTTATGTTACAGTTCTAGTGGAGTTGCCAGATTTATAATAATCATATAAATATTCCAATCCCATTTTTCTTTGTGATCATCAGATATCACTATTAAAACAATTTTTTTACCATATGTGCAGCATTTAAACATGTCTATCAAGCTTTCTGGTAGGTACTCATACACATGCATGCATACATACATACATACATGCACAACTTCATTTAATCTTCATATTAATACTGGGATAAATATTTTACCTATAAGAGAGCTGAAACCTAAGATGGATAAAATTCCATCATGGCTCAAAGTCTCACAGCTAGTAAGATGAAACAGCCAGTTTAATATTAAATTTGTCTGGTTTTAAAACCACCATATATACTCTAAATGCTCCCGTCATGCGACAGACAACTGAAGTTAAGGGTGGTCACAGGACAGCAAAACCAAATTGGGCGTTTACTTGGATCACCGGGGGACCATTTGGCATTACTTCTGCACCACAATATCTGGCAGCTTTCCAAATGGTGTTTCACCAGAGGGCAAAGACCGCTTATGCATCTCTAGGGGCTCTTTGTACAAAAAGGTGGTCTCCAGGTCAAGTTTAATTTGTGTCTGCTCTGTCACTTTTACACTGAGCCTCAGTAGTTACTGACATTTGGGATTTAGAATTATGAAAAAGAAATGAGGTTAGTTCCCAGGCCTCAAAGCCTACAAACCAAAACACAATTTGTTTGAGGGAGTAACATGCCCCTATAACTACAGGAAAGAAGACTTTAGCAAGAAGTAGTAGGAAGCCGGGCATGGTGGCTCACGCCTTTAATCCCAGCACTAAGGAGGCAGGGGTAGGAGGATTGCCGTGAGTTCAAAGCCACTCTGAGACTACAGAGTGAATTCTAGGTCAGCTTGGGCCAGAGTGAGATCCTACCTCGAAAAACCAAAAAAAAAAAAAAAAAGGTAGTAGTAGTAGAAAACACATGTCACTTGACAAGATCCGTCCACATACATTTGTGTACACTAGTTCCTATAGTTTCCAGAGATAATCAGTGCACATTCCTAAACGCTAACTAAAATCTCAACGCCACATGCCTGCAGTAGATTGGCAGAAAACCAGTTGATGCTCAGGTGTCAGCTGAAGGCAGCTAGGACAGCATTTAGTGGGTAGGTCACTCTTTTCAGATTGCCCCATTCCAGCATCTTCCCCTTTAAGACAACTTACAGGGAACCATACCTGGCCCTGGAGCTCAACCTTGTCACCCTTGCTTTTTCCAAGAAAACCTTTGCAAGTCATACAAACACAAGCACCACTCTTGAACATGGAGAGGAAATACTGGATAGATACATCCCCACTAGTGGGGCTGCTATATTGAGATATTTGGCTGGGGGTACAGTGCTCTGTGTTTCCTGGAGAGGGTACCTTGGGATGACCAACAAGAGTGACTCCACACTGGCCTTTCATGACCACTGAGGACTGGCTTCAGGTGAACCAGTCTCATTCCACCATGATCGGGCCAGCCAAGAAGCATCAATGGTGCTTGGGCTTGTACTTTAGGGGAATTTAGATCAGCCTTCAAAGTTAAAGTCATCAACTCTCAGTCTCCCCAAGTTAGGATTTGGGGTCAGTTGAGAAGCCATTGCTTCTTCCTTCTCACAGGAAGTCCACCTACTGGCTTCCTCTTCTTTTTTTTCTTTTTCTTTTTTTTTTTTTGGTTTTTTGAGGTAGGGTCTCACTCTGGCCCAGGCTGACCTAGAATTCACTATGTAGTCTCAGGGTGGCCTTGAACTCATGGTGATCCTTCTATCTCTGCCTCCCGAGGCTTCCTCTTCTTTTGTTTATCATATCCCCATCGGTTTTCTTGGCACCAAGATAGGGTTTACCTTGTACATTTATGCAAAACCCTCAGGCTTATTTACAGAACATCTGCATTTGGGTAGATGAGTCTGTGCCAAATAGTACATAGCCATGGAGAGGAACTGTGGGCTAGACATGTTTCCTTGTCTCTTTCTCAATGCATTAGAGGTTTTTCACCAAATCCAGCCAAGAGCCATATTCAAGAAGAAATGTACCTATATCTATCCTGTGCCTCACTGGATAAAAATCACTCAGAATATTCTCCCAGGTTAGTGGCAGTTGTATCTGGTTAGCTGATTTTGCAGATGACATCAATGAAGATTTAGTTTAAGTAATGAGCTACAATGTTATGTGAATGGTCTATATCAAAACAATATCCAACATGGAAACTGAAAGACACCTCTAAAACTTCCTTGCCTTTAGGGATCTTGAGAAAAAGTATCAGATGTTCAATGGGATATCTGACACAGAAGTCTAGTCACGGGTCCACATTACTGAACAGAAATTATGGGGATTACTTCTCTGTCAGACACCCTGATATTGTGGAATGGTAAAAATTAGGAGTGCTGGCAGGGTTGGTAGAGCAGTAATGCCTTTTAGAGAGCTTGCTTTAACATATTGTTAAGCCAGACCTGTTACTATCATTTCAGTTACAGAAGGAAACATGTGGGGCCAAGATAGAACCCTTTTCTGATCAATCACAAAAATAGCCAAAGGGTAGGGGAAGAAAGAAAAGAATTGCTTAGTTCCATTTCCTTCAAATCCTCGAAGAAAGAAGCATAGAAAAAATGATGGATGTGTTAGGTGGAAAGCCCATTGGTCTGGAGAAAGAATTTTTTTCTTCAGGGTGAATATGCAGAGAATTTATTTCTACATTTTGAGTTGGGGAAAAGCAAAATACTAATTTAAAAGCTGAGCAGCGAGAAAGGTGAGATGTTAGGGATTATTCAGGAGCTGCTTTGAAGAGCCTTCCCTGCTTGGCTACAGCCCAGGATAGCATCAGTTTATTTGGCTAGAGAGGTCAAATATTTAAGTTATCAAATGCAGATATCCATGAAAAACTTTTGGGCCCTGTGTGGGCACTTGGTAGAGAGATATAAGACAACACAAAGAAAGAGGTGGAAAAAGTATTTTATTTCAGAATTAACATGGCAGTATGAACTGTTCAGGGAACTATGCTTTTCATGTATCTGAAAACATGATTATGGTGCTACAGACTATATAAACTCGAGGGGAAAGACGCCATGAGAACTGAAGAGTTACATACCTTTTTATAAGCCCTATGTGGTGCTTACGTTGTTTGTTTTGCCCTTTGTGTTCAGTCTGGTTTTTAGAACATTGCTTCTTAGCAGTATTTAATGTACTATGAGGCAACTTTTCATTCTGGAGCTATTTTTCTCATTCTCCATAGCTTTTTTTTTTTTTTTTCCTTTTCAAGATCTTTTCTTCTTCAGGTACAAAGAATGAGTTCTTTCTAACATTTTTACCTTCTGAGTCTTTTTTCCATATATAGGAATTGATGTGCTTAGTGCAATAGTTGCCAAGCCTCACAAGCCACACCAAGATGACTTTTGTGTTGTAGCCTCTCAATAAAAATCAAATTAAAGGGGCTGGAGAGATGGTTCAGTGGTTAAGGCACTTGCCTCCAGTGCCTAAGGCCCTGGGTTCAATTCCCCACATATGCCAGACCCAAAAGGTGGTGCCCTGGTGCATGTTCTCTCTCTCTCTCTCTCTCTCTCTCTCTCTCTCTCTCTCTCTCTGCTTGAAAATGAATAAATAAATTATTTTTTAAAAAAATCAAATTAAGGTAGGCCCAGTGACACAAGCCTGTAAATCCCAGCACTTAGGAGGCTGATGCAGTAAGACCGCAAGATTGAGGCCAGCCTGAGCTACATTGCAAGGCACTACTTCAAAACTAACACAAGACATAAAAAGTTAATAGAACAGGACAAAATAAAATTGGACCATGTGGAACAGATAACACAAGCTGCCACTTTCTACCATAGATCATAGGCTCAAAAAATTCCAAGCAGGCAGAGCAAGCAAAGGCTATGCTTAGTTGGATCCTGCTGTTTCATCAGGCATGAGCTGCAGGGAGAGAACTTAGCAGCTGCAGGGAGAGAACTTAGCTGTAAGCTGCTCTCACTAGACATGCTACCTTACCTCCCATGGCCTCCTCCACTCATTCAGACTTGGCTTTCATTCCCAGTACTTCACTGAACTCTCTAGCAAGAGCTACAAATGACCTATATACTGCTCATCCCATACTGAGTAGCATTTCACACTTGAAATTCTTCCCTCTGTTGGCCTCAGTGGTAGTGTTCTCTTCCTATTCCTTCTTACCCAGATTCCTTCCTCTTCCTCTGCCCATATATTAAACATTGGTCTTTCATTATATGTGGCTCTTGACTTGATTATTTATTTATGTTGGATATCTAACTCAGGGCCTTGCAAATGCTAGGCAAGCACTCTACTACTGAGCTACATCCCCATCCCTTGGATGTTTGGGACAAGGACTTACTATGTAGCTAAGCCTAACCTTGCCCTCACTATGTAGCTCAGGGTGGCCTTGAACTCAAGATCCCCCTGCCTTAGTCTCCTGAATGCTGGAATTACAGGGGTCCATTACCACACCCAGTTTGGCTTTCTTCTGTCTATCCCCAAAAGTCCCTCCCAGCCCATCGGCAGCTGTGATGGGAGAGTATCTTCCTGGGCAGAGTAAGAGATGGTTGAAAGGTCTGGCTCAGAGTAGCAGATCTAAATGAATACTGGTTGAATACCTGAATCGAAGGTTCATAAAATATTTTCCCTAGAACAGACATAGTTAGAGAAGACTACAGGGTCTGTGACAGGAAAGAAGACAATCTAACTTCCCCCTTCTTTGGGCATTTATCTGCCAGCAACTAAGCTACCTACTTCTGCCCAAGCATTTCATAGCTTCAGTGTGGGCTCTATAGTTGTGAGAGTCACCCTAGGACCTTATTTTACATCTTTAGTTTAACAATCATAATCCCATACGTTAACTAGAAGCCAGTCCTTCACATAGCCCCTTATGTGTTTCCTTAATTGCCTTCCTCAGCAGTTGCCCAGTACAGATTAAAACCAGCAAGGTGGACACAGTGTAAAACTGCTTGCCCTATCACGAGAGTGCCTTGAGACCCCGAAGCCTTGCCATTTCTGTGGAAATGTGCTGGTCAAGGAAAGCAGTGTTTGAGCTGAACACCGTCCTTCTGAAGGACTCTCTGCAGAAGCACTGCTTAGGTAAGACACCGCCCCAATCCCTTTCTCTAAATGAGGACGTTAGAAAGATGCACTTAACCCACTCTTCACTTCCAGACAGCAGCCAAACATCAGGCCACTAAATTTTCCTGTCATACACTGGATAGTGGAATTTAATTAAATAGGAGGCTTCTCTAGTTACCCAATTATGGGCTGAAATTTAATATAGCACAACTGCTTCTGCTTTTTACATTTACAAAATATGCAGTGTAGTTCTTGTATATTTTTCTTCTTTTTTTTTTTTTTCTTTTTGGTTTTTTGAGATAGGGTCTCACTCTAGCCCAGGCTGACCTGGAATTCACTATGTAGTCTCAGGGTGGCCTTGAACTCATGGTGATCCTCCTAGCTCTGCCTCCCGAGTGCGCCACTACGCCCTGCAGCATAGTTCTTATTGGGGGAGGGCACCGTCCACTCTGTTTCCCAGGATGGGCTGAGGTACTCATGCTGTGGCAACTGTAAAATGGCTATTTAAAGGGTATTACATGATCATTGTTCCCATGAAATAGTCACTTCCTTTCACATTCATGATGCTCTTCCTTTGGGATGACAGTCATGTGGGACTAACAAGTTTTCTTTGCTTGAGGGAAGCAAATGGTTTCTGATCCATTCTAGAGATGTGAGAAACTACACAAGGTAACCTTTAATTTGTGCCTCCCTCCCCCCCAAACACAACCCATACATTCTTTCCTAATGTAAAGATTTCCAATAACAGCATAAAACTAGCAGTTAATAACAGGTCCCAGCATGTAAATTACAGTGGTCTCCAAAAATAAACTTCATGGGGGAAAAATCTGCAAGTTACCACTGTGAGGTAGGCACAGTAAAAGAACAGTTTCCTCACACCACGGAAATCTGGATGTCTTTGCACAACTGGCAGACAAATATTCTGAACACAGTCCTTAGAAATGATTGTGTGTGTGTGTGTGTGTGTGTGTGTGTGTGTGTGTGTGTATGAAACTCAAACTATGACTTTTCCCTACCTCGCCTTTCTGTCTCCCTGTCCTCACCCAACCTTACAATTAAACACCCAAAGCTTGTCTAAGTCTTGTCGTATACTTCTAGAGAAAGAAAAATAAAAAGTCAAAGCTGCAATCCATTACTTTCTTAGCACTTTATGTAAGGGGACAAGAAGCATGTGTGATTTGTGAAGTTTCTTTCTTGCCGACCAACCCACAAATGCTTACATCTATCTTCGAGACCCTCAAGATGAGAGCGCTTGTGAAGGATTTCCAAAGCAGGGCCTCAAGAGACCCTTTAGAGTCCTGCTTTCTCAACAGCTTCCTCCCCCACCAAGACTCCCTCTTTTTTTTTTTTTTTAATCAATGCTACCAAGGAACACTGAGCAAGTTTGTCCATGGAATGGAAAGTTCACTGTCTCTTTACTTCAGGTCTTAAGGAAGATGGTGTCTTCAGTCCCACTGTGGGGGAGGGAGAGATCAGCCATCCGGCTTTGGAGGGCATTGTAATTTTTATAGACCTCTTGCCTTCTTTATTTCAAAACCAACCGCCTTCTTATCTCAAGTCATTTAGTTCATGGACCACTTACTCTTGCTGAAATATCTTTGTTGAGGGCTCTGAAGGTTTTCACTTCACAGAACAGGACAGCTGAATACCACATTGTGTATGGGGGGTCAAAGGTCAGCACTGGAGCAAAAGCCCAGCTAACCATGGTGAAAGAGCTTCATTTTTATGGGTGAGTTTTCTATGCAAGTGAAAGTACACACATCTCTCACCTATGCCAAAGCTTTGAACTAAAAGAATGAAAACAAAAGGGGTCTTAATTTTTAAACAAGTGGATGAAGTAAAGAACTGATTCCAGAGAAACCCAGGTGTTCAGGCAAATAAAAAGGCATGTACACGCCCCAGGCACGCTTACAGATAAAGAATGAGTGCAGGAAACAATGAGAGGGGATTGAAAAGGTTTAAGCTTCTCAAACCCTCACCTGCAAATTCCAGATTCTCCAAACATTTTTGAAAAGCAGATGTCCTACTCAGGTTTTGAAGTGTGGGCAGTGCTTTCCAAATATGAATTTCTGTAACTGGTGTTGGCTTTCAACAACACTCCATGAGAGTGGGTTGCATATTTGTAGTAAATCCTTATTGATGTGCTCTCTCCTCAGACAAAAGTCCGTTCCCTTCAAGCAGTCTCACACCCCTTCTAAAGCTCTCAGCTCTTGGCAACCTTCGTTCTCCTTCAAAGAGGGAAAGACTTAAGGCTGGAAGCCTTGCTGTGGCTCATGGAACAAACCAGTGGCAAAGTCAATATTGGATCTCTACACGCTTCACCCTTCACTTCAGCATCAGAAATGCACTCCAGCCAGATGTGGCAGCACACACCTTTAATCCCAGCACTCCGAAGGCAGAAGTAGGAGGATCGTTGTGAGTTCGAGGCCACCCTGAGACTACATAGTGGATTCCAGTTCAGCCTGGGCTGTGAGACCATACCTCAAAAAAAAAAAAAAAATTCCAATATGGGCTAGATTTAGGACTGGCTGGGGTGATGCTTAGCAAGACCACCTCTTTCCTTCCTTCTCTGAAGGGCTTTCTCTAAAGTACCTCCTGTAATCCAGGTATAGTGGCATAGGCCTGTAAACCTCAGCATCCAGAGACTGGGGCAGGAGGATCACAAATGTAAGGCTTGGATTACATTAGGGAAGATCTTGACTCAAAAAAAAAAAAAAAATCTTCCCTCCCATATTTCCTCCCGTATATCAAGTGCAAGAGCAGTTTTTGTTATCTAAAGATTCATATCTTAGGAAAAAATAACAAGTTTGTGAACACAGGAAATGACTGGCTAGGAAATTACTTTGGTATTAACATGCTTTTCTTGGGTAACTATGAGTGAAATCTGTTTTGAGGCTTTAGGATCAGTCTGGGCTTTTGGCATAATCCTTAAAGAAGTCAAAAGAAGGAAGACTGAAATTAAAAGAAGAGAAAGTTAATAAAAATCAAACTGGCTTTGTTTCTGGAGAAGATGCCTCGAGGCACTAGACAGGAACAAAAACATCCTGCTCCCTCTCCCAGCCTTTCAGCTGCAGGGTAGATGGCGGCCACTTCTCAGCTTAGAGAAGTCCTCCTTTGCCATCCTACCCTCCAGCCCTCCTCCAAAAACCCTGCCTGCCTTTCTGAGGTTCAGAAGAACCAAGTCCTAATGGGGCATCCCTTTTAGGTGGCAGCCACTGGACATCAACCGTGTGCCAGGTTTGTGTAAATGTAAGATTCATCAGTTATCACTCTATGAAGGAATGCACAATATGACTTGAGTGTTAACATACACCCTCTGGGTTCACTTGGGGAAAGCTTGGGCAGTCTCAAAACTGGACCAAGAAAAGACAACCGTGTAGACTCCAAAGCCTATTTTAAAAAAGAGGAACTTTTTTCTTCCCCCCCTGATACGTTTACCAGAAATCTTCCATGTACAGAACAGGTGAAAACAGGCCTGCTGGAACTGAAAAGTCCACCTGCTTCTCTTTCCTCTCCCCTCCCACTTGGCTGCCTCTCAAACCAGGAAGTTTGCTTTCAGCCATTTGTCTCCAACACCAGGGTACCACAAATCACTCAGGATAGATGGATGTTTTCCTACTTTCAATGTAGAAAGGTCTTTCTAGAAAAAGGCCTTCCTCATATTTCTCAGGCACTCATTACATGTGAAACTCTTGCAGCCATAAGTCCTCGTTACAGCAAATTACACAGAAAGGCGCCAGCGAACCTCAGCGCCTGCCCCTCAAAGTACCAGAACTCACAGAGTCTTCCCTAACACACTTCTGCTTTTCCAACTCAACTCTTAATACCCATGGCCAGGGTATCCTATCCTCCGTCGGTTTCTTTAAAGATTGGAATGACGTGAGGTGATGCAGCAGCATCCTTCCAGAAGTTTTGAACCTCTCTAGTCCAAGGTCCAGCTCAGGTTCTCATACCAATTTGCCTTTTCAGAGACCTCAATAGTTTTGATAGAAACAACTTCATTTTCACACTCTTATATCATCAATTTATGTGATAATTAAATCATACAAGTTTACCTGGCATCAATAGACTTGGGAACACGTGCAAATTTTTAAAGAATTCAAGATGACAAAAACAAAAAACAGCCAAAGGAAAGTATTGCTTACAGTGGAAACTTCCAGACACAAAACGGCCTTGATATTCATGATTTCACAGGTGCCTGATAATACCTACATATAATGAGAGGAAAAGATGATGACACCGAAACTAAACAGAGACTAATTGAGAGGGGGAAAGAGATATGAGGGGGGTGGGAAGGGAATCATAATGGCTTATGGTCTACAATTATTGACGCTATCAATGAAAAGTTAAAAAAAAAAAGCCCCACCTAGTGTGGTGGTGCATGCCTTTAATCCCAGGACTCAGGAGACAGAGAAAGGAGGATCTCTGTGAGTTTGAGGCCAGCCTGAGACTACATAGTGAATTCCAGGTCAGCCTGGGCTAGAGCGAGACCCTACCTCGAAAAACAAAACAAAACAAAACAGAATTCAATTCAAGATGATGGGAGCAGACCACAGGATGCCCCCACAGAACGGCTTCTGGGGGGCTCCGGTGCAGAGGGAAGAGCAGGTTGATGGAAAGGGCTCTGCTGAATTCCATGCTTTCAGAGACAAATTTATATAACCAATGCTGGCCTTGAATTCCTGCTCCTTCTGCCTCGGCCGCCCAAGTGCTGGGATTCTAGAGATGTGCCAAGGGCTCAGCATGCAGAAGTGCTGCAGGAAGGCCTGGGTGCCACTAGGCTGAAGATTTTCTCACAGTTCCACTTCCAACCTCTTCTGCTTTCAATATACTCCTCCTGACTTCCCCTCTGCATTTCCATGTAAATGTAAAGGCCAAAGGTGGGGTTGAGGAAGTGAGGCTGACAGAAAAGAAGATTCTGGTTACTCTTGAATCTTTGGGCTCAAACCACATGACCAGCATTATTTTACTTGGATGGTATTACTTGGATGGCAGAACTGTTCTGGGTTAGAGTTAGTTTGACTTTATAACAGAAACATGGAGTAGCAGAGAGGCTTGCCAGAGCAGATTATTTGAAAAACCAGACACTAAACCCAGGAGTCCTGCGTTCTTAGGGGTGTTCCTACAGGCTCACTGCAGGCCTGGCATGGCAACATTTTTTCCAAGGGTTGGATACTCTGGGGATCAAAGCTGCTTTCACAATGAGCAGCTCTGTGCAAATTCCCAGAATTAGTTTCTCAGATAGCAGAAAGCTCCTAAAGCAGGTTGCGCATGAGTAAGCAATGATTTCCAACCTCTTGCAAGAGGCACGGGGTTAGTTTCTTTTGCCCTCCGGGGGTTCTAAGGACTGGGGAGGAGCTTGGTGGAGGCTCCTCAGCTCCTAGAGTGCATAGCCCAGAATCCATACCCTTCTCTTAAACCCAGCGAATGCCAATGCTACTTCAGACTAGGGATTGATTTTCTAAGAAGTCACCCAAACAGAAAACTACTTGAGAGGTTGCAAATACGAGGTGCATCTCTACCAGATGAGAGCAGTGTCTATAAATCACGTGAAAATGGGTGTCATTTCTATACCTCCTTCACATTTAACTTATAAGAGCGGAGGAGGGCTCCGCTAATTATGGGACCAGGAAAATGGAGGAAAATTAATGAGTTAACACACTGCTGATTCTAGCTCAAAGGCAATCATTCTGAAATGCATCATAAGCACTGAGAACAGTGGCCTTTGTGAGCTCTCCTCATTCACAGCTGCTCTCCCTGGAGAAGGTGGTTCACAACCGTCCCTGGGGTCAGCACAGTGGGGCAAATAGGACATCTGCAGTGTTAAGCATGAGGCCTATATATCAGGAGATCCCCTCCCATGGGAATAATAAAGTGAGCTCTAGGTCCTGTAAGGAAGATCCAAAGATAAACACTTAGCACCAAGCTTGGGAATGGGGTAGGAACTTAGAATTCATGAAAGAGAAGATTAAATATGGCAAAATATAGTGTGGGATTTCATTAGGGAGCCTTGAGGAGTTAGGAAGCAGGTAATAGTCCAGAAACCTATGACACCAGGAGTCAATCCCAAGTATTTGTTTTATTTGAGGGCTCAGTGGTAGAAATACTGGTGTTTTCATTTTTGAAACACAGGGCTTTGCCTCTTCTAGGCAAGTGCTTCCCACCAAGCAATACCCCAGGACTCAGTACTTTTGTTTGAAAGCTGTTAAAAACCCGCTGTGAGTTCGAGTCCACCCTAAGACTACATAGTGAATTCCAGGTCAGCCTGGAATAATTTTAATCCTAATAATCTAGTATAATCTTGTAGGAGAATTTAAAATAATCTGTGTGAGGAAATGTTCCAATCCTGAAAATAACCCTTTTGCATTCAAGCAAGCTTATGGGCTCCCAGGAACAGAGGTAAATGCCCCAGGGCTATTGCCACCCCCTGGAGATTGAGGGCCTAGAAGGACATAGGAAGGATTTAATGCCCCCATTTCTCCACACTTTGCCTATTCATCCCACTGCCAATCAATCCCCTTTGTGCCTGAAAACCTTCATCCTTCCAGAAAACTCTCTCCAGATTTCTCTGAAGTCTGTATTTGAATTTCCATGAGTGCCACACTCTTCCCCCTCCCAGTGTGTTGCTCCTTGACCTGGGCAATAAATCATCCTTTACATTTCTGACTTGTTTATCTCTGACTTCCAGCTACAGAAGTTGGCACCTAACTCCATTACAAGTTAATCTCATAGTACTGTAGCTTGGGATAAGTGGTCTTTTGATTTCTTTGTAGTGGTTAATATAATTATTGATAGAAAATAGGTAATTAACAAATACTTGCTCTTATGTAACTGTTACATATCAGCAGATAGGACTGACCCACTCAGAAGAGATCCAAGTGTGACCTTCTGCAGGACAAGTATGTATCTAAAGCTGTGCTTACACTTTTACAATGAATGGTATTCTAGCAGCTTTTTTAGTCATCATCAGATGATCATTATTAAGTTCCATGCATAAACTGGGCTTGGTGGTTTACACCTTTAATCCCAGCACTTGGGAGGCTGAGGTAAAAGGATCATCATGAGTTTGAGGACAGCCTGGGAAACAGTGAATTCCAGGTCAGCCTGAGCCAAAGCAAGACCCTGTATCAAAAATCAAATAACAACAACAAAATTTCACACATGCACGACTTGGATAAAATTCCCTAACCCCAGGGAACTTATGATTGGACAAAACTCCCACCATTAATGACTGGGTATGAGAAAATAGATATAAATAGACTTGTTGGAAAGCAACTTCCCAGGAGGTTGGGAATCTCATTAACAGTTCTTCTTTATAGAAAACGACTATCCCCAAAGGAAGTTTAGTTATTCTCAAGTCTGCAGAAAGCATCCAAACCCTAAGACATATATTGTAGTGAGGAATGGATGTCACAGCTAGTCAGAATTGGGTTTGAATTTCTGCTCCACTACTTACTGGCTGTAACAGAGAGCAAGCACTTCACCTTCCTGAATATATACTTATAAGACAAAATGTTCATATCACCACTGGCCTCTCAGGGCAGCTGGAGGAGTAAACAAAAGAGCAAAGCAGGGCTGGAGAGATGGCTCAGCGGTTAAGGCACTTGCCTCCAGTGCCTAAGGCCCCAGGTTCAATTCCCCAGGACCCACATAAGCCAGACCCACAAGGTGGTGGCCCTGGTGCATTCATTCTCTCTCTCTCTCTCTCTCTCTCTCTCTCTCTCTCTGCTTGAAAATGAATAAATAAAAATATTTTTTTAAAAAAAGAGCAAAACACCCACAGGAACCTGGTTTAGTTCCTAGATGGGTGGACAATTCTTTTCTTTTTCTATATTTATTTATTTATTTTGGTTTCTCGAGGTAGGGTCTCACTCTAGGCCAGGCTGACCTGGAATTCACTATGTAGTCTCAGGGTGGCCTTGAACTCATGGAGATCCTCATACCTCTACCTCCCGAATGCTGGGACTAAAGATGTGCACCACCACACATGGCCTTCTGGTTTTGAATCGCCAACCCACATGCAAATGATGCCTCCTGCCAGCAATACACTAGTAGGAAAACTAGTTTATGAGGACTTGCTATGTTCGTCACTAGAATTATAGGACATGGACTGAATCAAGCATTTCTTGATTGTGCTCAACATTTAAGGGCCAGTGACCAGGCTGCTGTATGTGTGTGCACACACACATGAAGAGAGAAAAGGAATTTTTACTTCTTCTTCCCCAGCCTGGCATGGTGGCACATACCAGTAATCTTAGCACTTGGAAGGCTAGGGCAGAAAGATGATGAGTTCAAGGCCAGTCATTATTTTTTCCTTTCCCAAAGACAATTCAAAGATGATAGCCTTCAGAAGACAGGGACTTTCTAAGATTAAAATGTCCAGTATTGTCTATGAGCAGAGCATTTCAAGATAATTTCTGAAGCTAGAAATATTTGACTGTGTTTTAATGTCAAGGGTAAGGATAGTCTAAGGACAGTGTGTTATTCCCTGAACTTAATGTGAGATGACACTGACCTCCATGACCCAAGGGCACATGCCAGTGGCACTATCTAACTTCCAGATGTCTCATGTCACATCAGACTGGATAGGGAAAACTTCAGGCATCATCTCAGAGGATTCAGCCTCAGGCATGGAGTGAGCATGGCTGGAGAAGCCACATTGGCGGAGGATGCAGGCAGAGAATTTGGAAGAAATCAAGCGCATTAACCACTGAACTATATCCTCAACCCTAGGCAGAGAATTTAAAAGTGAAAAAGAGTATCTCAAATAGGGAATTCCTCCCCTTTTAAAAAATGAATTCATGTTCTTCTAGAGAGCTCTTATTTCTTTTCTAGGTCCAGTGAAAATGTCACTTCTCCCATGGAGCCTTTCACAGCTATTCCCAGAATAGCCCCTTCCTGTGTGCTTCAGCACAGAACTCATGAACGGCTTGCCTCCTCCATAAGACTGCATGCTATTATTCCCGCTCACAGTTCTCATGGTTTGAAATAATGCACTGATGTGTTTATTAACTGTTATCTGTCTTCATGGTAAGACTACAAGCTTCTGAAATGTAGGCTTGCTGCCTGCCTTGCTGCTCAGTAGTATGTTTCTAGTACCGACACCTAAAGTGCACACTGGGGCTTGTTGAGTAACTGAACCAGTAAGTAAATGAAACTTAAGCTCTTCAGGATTCAGCTGTTTCTCTAACACCCACATAGTCAATGGCACAAAGTTATTGCACACAAAGTCAAATAAACACATTTGCTTTTTTTTTTTGAAAATCAAGTTTTCAAAAGTGCTCTCTATATTTGTGTAAGTTGTCATCAAGAATAGAATACATAAATACACTATAATTAGCATAGTATTTAGACTGAATGAAAATCTAAAGATGGGCAATTACAAATGTAAGTGAAAATCAAAGATTCTATGTCAAGAAGCCATTTGGACAGTTTCACTGATGGACTATTATACTGCTCCCTCATTAGAATCCTGGCAAGATGGAAGGGAAGGGCGATAAGGGTAAAAGCCGTCTAAAGAGGCCAGAAGATCCTTGTGGCTGGGAAGGACCTCAAGTGGTCATAGTTTCCCTGGCATGAGCATGTGTTTAAAGCACTCTACTCTTCATATTATCTTACCACCCTCACTACATCCCAATGAGATAAACCAAGAGTTATGCCCATTTCACAGAGAAAGAAACTGAGGCCATAGACTAAGCACTTTCTGTTCACAAAGCTAATCAGAAGTGGAGTGAGTTCCGAATCAGGTCAGCTGACTCCAAGTTCATTACTAAGGCCTCCAATAACCCTCAAATTCTGCATATTCAGCATCCCCAGGGGCCTAGTTGATATTGGTGAGATTACTCTCCTGATGGTGCAGTAGTTGGCTTTATCTAGAGTCAGACAGACCTAGGAGCTAGGACCTATTCCTCCACTGTGATCTTAGGTCTGTTTATTTAGCCCCCCCTGCCTCCTCTCTTCATCTGTGAAATGGGAACATAATAATAAAAATATGCCGCATATGGTTGTGAAGATTAAATGAGTGTCCATAAAGCTCTTAGTATAGACAGTGTTTCAGAGCATCATGATATGGTGAGCAAAGTGACTGATCCAGATGTTGGACCCAGGCTGTTGCATACTCAGCCTTCTTTGTTAAGAGGCTCTAGGGCTCCACCCTTCCTTCTCTCCTTAAGTGCACAAGCCAGGACAGGGGCCTTACAGGAAGAGGTTAAGCCTGCAAATGTGGTTTGCCTGCGGTGTGCTTGTCTAGCCCCATAAAACCCAGGCACGAAAAGCAGCAGCTCATTGGCTTTGCTGTCCCTAGGCATTTGTCCTCTCACAGAGACTGAATTTGTGCCAAGCTGAAGTTTTCTGTCCCAGGGAATTGTTCTGTGGGTCCAGTGAGGAGCATGGAATGAGCAGGTCCTATTCCAATAGATCCCTAAGTCCTTTCCAGAAAGGCGTGTGAAGAGCTCAAGGGGATGCCTGAGCTACAAGTTTCCAACTCAGAAGACACCGGAAGAGAGAAAAGCCATTCCAGGAAAGACCATGTTTGAGATGTGCAAGAAATGTACTTAGGGAGAAGTCTTCCATGGTGGAAGCAGTAATCGCGGGTATCTGCTCTAGGGCAAGAAGGCACAAGGCTGACGACAGATCAAAAGCTGGTCAAGGAGCCTGGTGAGGGCCAATTAAGTCATTCACCCTATACTCACATTCACTGCCTCCTTTGCATCCTCAGGGAAAGCATCTCTTTGATCCCCCACTGGCCTCAGCCAAACACCGTTTACAGGAAGTTCCTAGCTGTCCCCAAAGGCCTGGGCTAAGCTCCCCCTCTGGACTGGAGCCAGGCTAGTTAAACTTTATAATTGAAGTGTGGCAATTGGAGGACTGACCTGCACTTTACAACATCCCCTTTCTCCAAGCCTACCATCCACATTCAGCCTGCAAATCCCGGGCTTGAATAGAAAGAAAGCCCTGTGCCGGCCCAGCCCAGCCCCACCCCAGCAAGCTGGGTAGGTGTAATGTGACCTATTCCTTTCTCGGGGATTTGGCAGACGGGTCCCCACCCCAGCACACCTGCCAAGATATAGAGCTAGGTGTGCACTCAACAGCTGTGGCCTCAGGATAGAGCACTAAGCTCACTTCACAAAGGCTAGGTTCCCCCTGGGGGGAAGGGTGGCTCCCTGGAGTGGAGCTAAGGAAGGAGGCAGGGATGATATCAACTCCAAAGAAATGGGGTACCTCGAAAACACAGATGTGTAGGAAGAAGCAGTGATGGACTCTGGGAAAGGTCATGTAGAGGCTTTTCACACCTTCTAGGTGGGAGGCAATGAACTAGAATCATCTAAATCTTGGTTCGGGGGCAGTGCCAAGGTTTCTCTAGGGCACAGCCCTGTGTGGACATTAAGAAGATTCCAGTTGCTGTGGCAGTGGTGGAAGGGGTTGGAGGTCATGAGCCCCTTCCCTCTGCTTTCTCCAGGCTCCACCAGCTGTGCCCAGCTCAAGCCAAGATTTCACCTGCGTTCCCACTAGCCCCACTCTGCACTCCTGAACTGCTTGCTTTCTTTGAGGTCAGCCCAGCATTCTGTGTGCTGTGTGGTTGGGGGGACAAAGAACTAGGGGCCAGTATGACTTCCCACAGTGCCAGTGTCCTCCGTTCTGCAGCGTGAAGGAACAGGACAGATACCTTCGTTCTCCCGGGACTTGGCCAATTCTTTGCCCTTAGCCTAGTTTCTCTGTGCCTTAGAGTTGCAACTGAGTCTGAGAGAACTCGGGGCTCCCTTCGAGGAAGTCCTGGGAAGCAGGAGCACGTGTTGGGAGGGGAGGCAGGTCTGGGCTGCGGGGATAGGAGCCCTGGGAATCAAGGGTAGGTGTGGCCTCTGCACCCGGCAGAGGGCCTCACATTCAATCTCCTCACTTCCAATTACCCAGTCACCCAACTCTGGGGTCGATGAGGGGCCCGGTGTATATATTGGGGTGAGAGTGTGAGGTGGGACGCTCCCAGCAAAACCCGAGGTCCCATCACGGGCTGCTGCAATTTCCCAGCCAGCTGGGGACCTGGGGCCGGCTGTGGTCACACTCCCTTCCCTTCTCCAGGAGGCTCTGGGCACAGCCTCACTTACAGGACCGTGGCTGCGCCTCACAGGGCTCCCGCATTCCCCCCGCACCCCAGGGCACAGTCCCACTGGAGAAGGGGTCCAACCAACTGCGGGGTCACAAATTCAACGCCCCCTCCCTTCCTCAGTTCTCACCGCCCCCCACCCTCGTAGAACTTCCGGGGCTGGGGGCTCCCTGGTCTCCAGACACCCACCCGGTCCCCGAGCACCCAGACCCCGCTCTGCAGCCCGGGCAGCGGCGACCCTTGGGAGTTCAATCAAGTTGAGCCATTGTCTTGGGGCGTCCAGGTCTCTGGGGTCCGCAGAGCTTCCAGCCCGCTCCCCTCGCCTCACCCCCAGCCCCAAACTGCAGCAGCCAAACGGTGGGCGACCACCCGACCGCCCGGAGGGCTCGCTTACCTGCGGGGGAAATTCGCGGTCCTTCCCGCCCTGGGCAGGGGCAGATGGAGCATCTTCTCCGGCTCAGGAGTCCAGTCACCGGACGGGCACCCAGCGCCCCCTCCCCCGGGACTGCCCCGGCCTGGCACGCGCGGACACCCCTAAAGGTCTGGGCGGCCGGCGAGCACGCGGAGGGGCGGACCCCGAGCCCCGGCCCGCTCCCCTTTCTCTCCGCAGCCGACCCGGTACTTACGGCTCGGGCTGCACTTAAAGCGACAGAGCCCCATTTCCCCCGTCGCTGACTTGGGTCCCGAGCCCCAGCAATGCCGGCTGCTAGCGGGCTCTTTAACGCCCAGAGCAGGTAGACAAAGAGCCACCGCAGCCCCGGTGGCCTCGGAAGCGCCGAGGTGCAGAGAAGGGCTGGGGGCACCGACCTCCACCTGACCGCTCCGGGTTAACCCTTCGAATGCCAGCTGCCGTCCCCTGGGCGCCCGGACTCCCAGCACAGGCGGGAGGGGGCGTGAGCGGAGGTGCATTTCCAGGTTGCCCAGGCCGAGATCTGCCGGTGGGTAGAGGAAAAGAGGCCTGGACAGAACCTGCCCGCAGAGGGCTTCTTCCCAGCCCCCCCCCCCCATTTCTAGGCTTTTACAAATTAGTCAAAATTGGAGCATGGGGGATGGAGAGATGGCTTAGTGGTTGAAGCGCGTGCTTTGCAAGCCGGTAAGCCCAGGTTCGAATCCCCCAGTAACCTCGTAAAACCAGCTACATAAAGTGGTGCATGCATCTGAAGTTTGCTGTGGCAGGAGGCCCTGGAGCACCCTCTCTCTCTTCCCTTGCAAATAATAATAATAAATGTGTAAAAATTGGAGCATTGAATCCACACATCTTTAAAACAAGCGATAAATTACATGGTGCATCACGTTGTCAGAGGTTGGCTCTGGAATGTTCTACTCAGGGTGAGGTGTGTGACTCCATCCCAGTTATGATACCTTGAAGGGGTCCCAATATGTATCTGACATTCAAAATACCGCAGCTGAGTGAGAGTCAGAGAGAGAGAGAGAGAGAGAGAGAGAGAGAGAGAGAGAGAGAGAGAGAGA